>CAUYRH010158040.1:0-19211 GCA_963574655.1 Perodicticus potto | reverse complement strand
CTGTCTTCCATCAAAATGGGACTGATTCTATTTTACACCTACAAGAGATAACACCACCCTGAGTACAGCCTCACTGAGTCCTGGGGCTTTTCTTCAGAGTGAGTCTGGGTGGAACCCACAGCACAACCAGCCTTACAGCATCTCTCAACTCCCTCTTCTTTTTTTTTTTTTTTTTTTTGAGACAGAGCCTCAAGCTGTCACCCTGGTACAGTGCTATGGCATCACAGCTCACAGCAACCTCCAATTCCTGGGCTCAAGCGAGTCTCCTGCCTCCACCTTCACCTCCCAAGTAGCTGGGACTACAGGCGCCCGCCACAATGCCTGGCCATTTTTTGGTTGCAGCCATCATTGTTGTTTGGCAGGCCCGGGCTGGATTCGAACCCACCAGCTCAGGTGTACGTGGCTGGCGCCTTAGCCTGCTGAGCCACAGGCGCCGAGCCAACTCCCTCTTCTTTTCTCCAGAGTTGCTCTAGAACCACATGAGACCTGAGAAGTATACACCATTTTTCCTTTATTTACCTGCATTGCTTTTATAAAAAGTGCTAACATAAACAAGATTCTCGTTTCAGAAAATTCTATGTATAAAGGACCATTTGCCAAAACACTATGTGCTAGTGATGCCATCATCATAGGTGCTTCCTTTCCCAGCAAAGTAGAGCAAGCAGAAGAAATGGATGATGTCATCTGGAGAAGGTGCTGCTGCTGCCAATTACTCCTCTGGAGATGGAATCAGACCTCAGAATTCAAGAGAGCTTGCCCAGGTTTATTTTTCTACTCTACAAGTAGACAAGTGCATTCATAAATGGTTACCTACTTACAGAGGGCAAAGCTCTAGCAGGGGCTTGCTGGAGGATAACTAAGCTGATAGCAACATACCCTCAACGTGCCAGGAAAGGGCAGAGAGGTCACAGGATTATTTGGATAGAAGCAGCGCAGAAGCAATGTATAAAAACGTTTATATGATGGAGAGTGATATTAAGGTTGGGTGGTTAATGCTGGATACCCTCCTGTGTTGCAAGCAGTGTGGCAAAATGAAAAGAGCAGGATTCTATCCCAGCCTTGCCTGCTCTTTAAGCTATATGATCCTCGAGAGTTTACTCATGTGCAAAATAGGTAATGACACCTACCTGCCTGGAGTGCTACAAAGATGAAAAAGACAACGCATTTAAAGTTCCTTATCTAATGTCTGATACACAGGGCATTCAGCACATAGCCTCCCACTCCACACCCTTTCCTTCTTCCACTCTCTCCCAGTTGCTGAAACCCACATTAGCTCCTCTTCAAAGTAACTTGGAAAACTTGACCTTGATATACTCAAACTCGATTGACCTCCACACAGCCACCCACATAAGTTCTCATGGTAAAAGACCCAGAGGCTGAGTCAGCCTTCACAGCTTCCGTTCTCCCCATCCAAAGGACAAGTTTTCTCTGGGGGATGGACAGCTTTTGATGAAAAGCCGTCATGGGAACAAGCAGTACAGACAGAACACTTCACATGCTGTCTCGGGCATCAGCAAGTTGCTGCATCATAGCCTCAGCGTTGCAGGGGATGCGGCAGAGATTTCACAAAGGCTTGTGAGCCAAATGAGGCTTCTCATTAACGCGCTACTGGACATAAGCCTTCCTCTCATAAAAGGAGCACCACCACTAATCAGGAAACCACGGCCAGGTGTGTGGCCAACTGCTAACGCTTCAACTAGGCCCCAGGGGAAAAAAGGAAAGCAGGACACCACTCACCGTCATGTGGGGAGCAAAGAAAGGAAGAAAGGCCTTAATAAAGTAAACTCGACAGAGCAGGTCAACAAAAACTCTTCCTTCCTCACCCCAGTTACACAACTTTGTGTTGTGAATGCTTAGGAGTATGTCACTGACACGTTCCTGTTACGATGGGAACACCAGGCAGAAATGGGTATACTTAGACTTGAAAGAGTAAATACAGTAAATGGAGTAAAACCAGGGTTTTATAGCCGAACTGAGTTTTTAAAACTATCTGTATTTTTTTTTTTTTTGAGACAGAGCCTCAAGCTGTCACCCTGGGTAGAGTGCTGTGGCATCGCAGCTCACAGCAACCTCCAACTCCTGGTCTTAAGTGAGTCTCCTGCCTCAGCCTACCGAGTAGCTGGGACTACAGGTGCCCCGCCACAACGCCTGGCTATTTTTTGGTTGCAGCCATCATTGTTGTTTTGGCGCGGCCGGGCTGGATTCGAACCCGCCAGCTCAGGTGTATGTGGCTGGCGCCTTAGCCGCTTGAGCCACAGGCACAGAGCCACTATCTGCATTTTATTTTCTCTGGGAATTTTGCACATATTTCCAGGCATTTGTCAAGAACGAATTCACTGAACTGAGGGTTTCACATTCTCAAGGAACAAGTTACTTGTTAATATTTATATTGGCCTTTGCAGGGCTCAAGGACTGTCTCACATGCTGTCACTCAGACGCTAATGATCTCCCTGCTAGGTAGAGGGTATTACCATCCCTACTTTTGTTTATTAAAATGGGAAAGTTCAGGCGAAAGGAAATTATTTTTCTCCATGGCCTTCCAGCTAGTGAGGAGGAGTTAGGACTCAGACTCGGGTCTCCTGATGACTCAGCCAGGTCTTCCCACACTTCCCACACTGCCTCTTGCCAATCTCCCCGATCACACACATTGGCAGTTCTTACCTTCCAACTCCTCTTTCTCATAGTGAATGTTGAGAATTGTACTGGTCCCACCCTGATCCACCACAGCTTCTTCATCTGGTCTCTGTTTAAACACAAATAAGTCATCATATTAATACACATACATTCATTCACTCACTCACCTAGGTACGTTGTATATGCCAGACCCTTTTGAGATACTTGGGCGGAAAGCACAATGGTTCACATAAAATTTTAAGTTTGAACCTCATAATTACCCTTAGATACAAGTATAGCAGCTGTTTTCTTTCTCATTTTGTAAATGAACAGCCTGAGACTTGTAGAACATTAAGTAATTATGGCCCAAGGTCACAAGTGCGGTAAAACGCATAGGTAGGAGTGAACCCAGAGCTTGTGACTGCAGATCCCACACCTTTTCCACTCACCCACTCCACCTGTAACTCTGTATAACTGTTGTGCCAGAATACTGCGTCCTTCATAACACACAGGTATTTTGCAAGTGTTGTCAAACAGGTTGTCTCGGGCGGTGTGAATTAGCCTCCTTGGCCTCTTTGCAGCATTTGAACTTGTTCAGCACGTTGTCCTTGAAATTCTCCATCCTGCTCCTCTTGTCAGTCTCCTCAGTCTCACCCTATGGCTCGTTTTCTTCCTAAGTGTAATTTCCAAGGAAGAGGTCTCTACCCTTTGTTTCCCTGGCCTGAATCATACATTTCAACTGCAGCCTGAGACTGTGTGGCTCAGGACTTGAGGAGCCACTGGGATGCCATACTCAAGATCCATGTGTCTAAAACTGAAGTAACCTTCCTTCCCAAATTAGCACCCTGTGCTCATTTATTCCTACCCTTCATTTCTTAGCACACATTTGAAATTTCAAAATAATTTACTCATTCCACATATATTGAGTGCCTTCAGGGAGTTTTTCCCTTTTCTTATCAAAACCAATTTGTCTAAAAATTAACTCTCATCTCTCATCCACCCCAACCCCCACAATCTCCAGCCTTTTATTTATTTATTTTTTTGAGACAGAGCCTCAAGCTGTCACCCTGGATACAGTGCCATTGCATCACAGCTCACAGCAACCTCCAATTCCTGGGCTCAAGCGAGTCTCTTGTCTCCGCCTCCCAAGTAGCTGGGACTACGGGCACCCGCCACAACGCCCGGCCATTTTTTGGTTGCAGCCGTCAATGTTGTTTGGCGGGCCCGAGCTGGATTCGAACTCGCCAGCTCAGGTGTATGTGGCTGGCACCTTAGCCCACTGAGCCACAGGCGCCGAGCCTAATTCAATTAATTTTTAATAGTTTCTTTTGACTTGCCCTATTTCAACCTACCAAGGTCCACCCCCAGGCTTCCAGTATATAGGCTTACTTCCATGGGATGGCCAAATCTAGGGAATTCTGCCCTTGGTTGTCTGCAGACAGACTGCACCACTTAAGGCTCAGCACCGTAGCTCAGTGGTTAGGATGCCAGCCACATACACTGGGGCTGGCGGTTTCGAACCCAGCCCAGCCCTGCTAAACAACAATGACAATCACAACAAAAAAATAACTGGGTGTTGTGGCGGGTGCCTGTGTCCCAGCTACTTGGGAGGCTGAGGCAAGAGAATCGCTTAAGCCCAAGAGTTTGAGTTTGCTGTGAGCTGGTGATGCCACGGCACTCTACTGAGGGTAACATAGTGAAACACTGCCTCAGGAAAAGAAAAAAAAAAAAACTGCACCACTTGACTTGGTGATTTCTATAAGAAAATATGAGTCTTGAAGAATCATCCCCTTACTGTCTGTCATTATTTGTGTGTGTCTCTGGTAAAATATGGAGGGAGGAAGACTTAATAACCATGGAAGAAAGACTACTAACATAGTCATTGCTTAACAGTCCATTGTTGCTTTGGAAGAGTAAAGAAAAAAATAAGGCCGCGTCCTCATCAGATTTTGCCATCAGTAACTTTGACTTCAGAAGTCATTTGCATTAAAAAAAATTAGGCTCAGTCTCAGTGGTACTTTGGTGATCCTTGACTTTCAGAATACTTTTCATTTAGATGATGAAGTCACTAGATTCTAATCAAATGACAGGAAAAGTTAAAGTGATCTGTCACTACAAGTTGTTTCTGAATTTTAAATATAAATTTCCTCCGATGTTAAGAGAAAAAATAAAAGCTTTCAAAAAAAGCTTTCAGATCACTTATTTACCAAACATATATTTAATCTACCTTCAAAGCACTCCCATTGAGAAGCTATGAACTGACACCAGCATCTAATCCAGCCTTCAAAGAACGTTTTCTAGGATGACTTCTTGAACTTAATAGTCAGACTTCTTACAAGGGAGGGCAGCGCCTGTGGCTCATCGAGTAGGGTGCCGGCCCCATATACCAAAGGTGGTGGGTTCAAACCCGGCCTCGGCCAAACTGCAAAACAGAAAATTAGCTGGGCGTTGTGGCGGGCGCCTGTGGTCCCAGCTACTCCGGAGGCTGAGGCAGGAGAGTCGCCTAAGCCCAGGAGCTGGAGTTTGCTGTGAGCTGTGTGACGCCAGGGCACTCTACCGAGGGCGATAAAGTGAGATTCTGTCTCCACAAAAAAAGACAGTTCCAAGGGCCATTCCAGAAAAAGAGTTCCCAAATTGCTCTGAAGGGTGGACTAGGTGTTGGAGTCAGTGCACAGCTTCCCAGGAGAGCACTTCAAAGGTGCCTATGGTGATATTCAGCAGTGAGGCGTATAGCACTTTTTCCAGGATGAGTCTGTGAACTTAATTGACCTCATATGTATTCAGATAGGACAGGAGGATTCTTATCAATGAGCCCTGTAATTTATAGACATTCCATTACCCTTCTTCCACCAATCTCAGAAGTTTACCAATAAAAATATTAGCAGGACCTGTTTTGATTTATTTACTCTATAAATTAAGATGCTAGATCTTATATAAGATTCTTTTATAACATAAGTTTTGAGACGACCTGAAAAGTAGTATCTGCCAGCCCGTGTGGTGGCTCACCCCTATAATCCCAGCACTTTGCAAGGCTTAGGTAAGAGGATCACTGGAAGCCAGGTGTTTGAGATTATTCTGAAAAACAAAACAAAGCACAGTGTCTACAAAAATAAAACTAAGAAAAAAATTAGCCAGGCAGGGTGGCATGTGCCTGTACTCCTAGCAACTCAGGAGGCTGGAGCCAGAGGATAACTTGAGGAGTCTGATGACTCTTAATTCGGAAAATGGAGTGAAATCCTGCCTCAAAACCAAACCAAACAAACAAACAAACAAAAACCCAGCACCTTCCTTTAACCATAATTAGGAGAATACCACAAATGGGTCAGAACAATTATAGATTTTACAAGAATATGGAAACAAGTTTTGAATTTGCAACCTGGTCATTTTCCCTTCTATTTTACCTTTTAGAAATGTGCTTTTAATGGGCAGCGCCTGTGACTCAGTGAGTAGGGCACGGGCCCCATATGCCGGAGGTGGCGGATTCAAACCCAGCCCCGGCCAAAACTGCAAAAAAAAAAAAAAGAAAAGAAAAAGAAAAAGAAATGTTCTCTTAATAAAATAACTCACGGCAGCCCTGGTAGCTCAGTGAGTAGGGCGCCGGCCACATACACTGAGGCTGGCAGGTTTGAACCCGGCCTGGGCCTGCTGAACAACAATGACAACTGCAACCAAGAAAATAGCCGGGCATTGTGGTGGGCCCCTGTAGTCCTGCTTCTCAGAAGGCTGAGGCAAGAGAATCACTTAAACCCAAGAGTTTGAGGTTGCTGTGAGCTGTGACGCCACAGCACTCTACCAAAGGCACTCAAAATAAGTAAATAAATAAATAAGTAACTCATAGCAGGTTATCCTTCAGAAATTCCTCAGGAGAGTAGATTGGTTTGGGGACATGTTTTTCTTCCTTGGCCACATCAGCAGAAAAAGTATCTCTTTATAATGTCGAAATTTGTGACATCTATTTTTTTGAGACAGAGTCTCAAGCTGTTGCCTTGGGTAGAGTGCCGGGGCATCATAGCTCACAGCAACCTCCAACTTGGGCTCAAGTGATCCTCTTGCTTCAGTTTTTCTATTTTTAGTAGTGACAGGGTCTCACTTTTGCTCAGGCTGGTTCCAAACTTATGAGCTCAAGCAATCCACCTGCCTCAGCCTCACAGAGTGCTAGGATTACAGGCATGAGCCACCCAGCCAGTCTTGTGTCATCTTCTAATGACTGATAAGAAATGCCATCAAAGGGGGAGGGCTGTTATTTGTTTGTTTCTCGGAGACAAGTTCTTGCTCAGTCACCCAGGCTAGAGTGCAGAGAGGTTCAATCATAGCTCACTGTAGCCTTGGACTCCTGGGCTCAAGTGATCCTCCCACCTCAGCCTTCCAGGTAGCTGGGACTACATGTTCACATCACCACACGTGGCTAAAATGTAGTGTAGTTTTGAATTGCACTATTCTTTTTTATGTTGAGATTGAGCATTTTGTTCATAATAGAGAGCATTTGTTGTTGTCATTTTCCATTTTTTTTTTTTTTGAGACAGAGTCTCACTATGTCTCCCTGGGTAGAGTGCTGTGGTGTCACAGCTGACAGCAACCTCAAAATCAAACTCTTGGGCCTAACCAATTCTCTTGCCTCAGCCTCCCAAGTAGCTGGGACTACAGGCACCTGCCATAATGCCCGGCTATATTTTTGTTGTAGCTGTTATTGCTGTTTGGCAGGCCCAGGCTGGGTTCGAACCTGCCAGCCTCAGTGTATGTGGCTGGCACCCTAGCTGCTGAGCTACAGGTGCTGAGCCTAAGTATCAAAGTATTATAGGCTAGCTTCCCATTATTGCTCTTCCTTTTCCAAGTTTTCCTAGCTATTGGTCCTTTTAGGAGAAAAGGCCAGTAAATTGTTTTAGGAATGTGGTATTGCAACCCTTCCCAGCTTAAAAGGGAATCTTAAGTAGAGTTAACCTTTTCAAAAATTATCTTCCCGCATATATTCTTCATAAAATGGTATAACAATGCTGGAAAACTGTTTGGCAGTTTCTTCAAAAACTAAACATTTACTTACCATGCCACAAGCAGTTGCACTCTTGAGCATCTAACCCAGAGAAATAAAACATAATGCTCAAAAAGAAAACTATACATAATTGTTCATAGCAGGTTTATTTGCAATGCTTAAAAACTGGAAACAACCAAAATAGCTGAATGGCTAAACAAATGATGGTATGTCCATACCATGGAATACTACTCAACACTAAAGAGATACAAACTATTTGATTGATACATAAAGCAATTTGAATGGATCAGGAAGGCATTGTGTGCTGGGGAAAAAGCTGATATTGAAAAGTCAAATACTGCAGGATTCCATTTGCATAGAATTCTTCAAATGACAAAATTATAGTGGTGCAAAATAGATGAGTGGTTGCCAGGTGTTAGGGTTACTGGGGGAGAAAGAGTGACCTTTATAATTATAAAGGCAGCTGGGAGGTCTGTAGGGGCAGAACAGATCTGTATCTTGACTTCAGTGGTGGTCATACCAAATCTATGTATGTGATAAAACACTAATTGCCTTTCCCCTAAAGCAATAGGTTGCCAAATCATCTTTTCTGTTTTGTTTTGTTCCCTGTAGTACAATTGAGCTTATTCCTAATGAATGGTAAAAAAGAAAAAAATAGACTGATCACTGCCAGGAGCAACATTCTTAGATTTACCTTCATTAGGCAAAGGTGACATAGTCGTCGTGAGAAAAAGGACATTGCTCTGATAAAAATCCAAAAAACACATTGATACTAATGCCAAATTCCATACCATGGAATATTACTCAACAGTAAAAAGATACAAAGTATTTGATTGATACATGCGACAACTCAACTTGCTCACAGTAACCTCAAACTCCTGGGCTCAAGCAATCCTGCTGCCTTAGCCTCTCAAATAGCTGGGACTGCAGGTGCCTGCCACAATGCCCAGCTATTTTTCTGTCTTTTGCAGTTCGGCTGAGGCCGGGTTTGAACTGTGTCTAAAAAACAAGGGAGTCCGTCCTTCCTTTAGTAATGTCCATAAATGTCAGTAGATTGTCAGTCACTCTCACTCTGTCTTATATTCAGAGAGTGGCATTGCCAATTATTTCAGGGAAGTTGCTAATTAGAAAGACAGAGAGTATTTTGTAAATACATGCATTGAAGGGGCAAATTTCTAAGCACCAGTGTGGACTGGTGTCTGTTGCCATTCCTTCCCGGCAGAGAGGATCTTGAACTGCCTCCTGCTTTCTTGGTGGAAAATGCATTCCCTTTGTTACTCATTTCCAAAAGCAGTATGAGTTGCTTCATCTTAAAAAGCAAAACAAATTTCTTAATTGTGATAGCAAAATAAGCGTTATTCAAGTAAGATACTAAAAAAGAAAATAAACATTCGTCAAGTAAGATATTAAAATCATCACAATATAATACAGCCATTATGGAAAACATGATGGAGGTTCTTCAAAAACTAAAAATAGAACTACCATGTGATTCAGCAATCCCACTGTGGGTATACAGCCAAAGGAAATGAAATCAGTATGTTTAGGAGATTTATGCATCTCCGTGTTCACTGCAGCCCTGTTCACAATAGCCAACGCTTAAAATCAACGTAAGTGTCCATTTATGGATGAACGGATGAAGAAAATGTGATCTATAGACACCAGAGAATGCTATTCAGCTGTCAAAAAGAAGGAAATCTTGTCATTTGCAACAACACTGATGAATCTGAAGGACAATTATGTTAAGTGAAATAAGCCAGATGCAGAAAGACGAATACCACATGGTCTCATTTATTATGTGGAATCTGAAAAAATCAAACTCACAGAAGCAGACAGTAGAATGGTGCTGGGGCTGGGGACCTGGAGGAGACAGGGTCATGGAGGTCTTGGGAAAAGCATGCAAACTTCAGTTAGACAGGAGGAACAGTTCAAGAGGTGTGTTGTAAAACATTAAGACTACCCTGAAGAACAATATGCTAAGTTCTTGAAAATTGCTGAGAGCCGATTTTATGTTCTCACCACAAAAACTGATAACTATATGAGGTAATGCAAATGTCAATTAGCTCCATTCAGCCATTCCACAAGGCATACATATTTCAAAACATTATGTTGTACCATAAATACATACAATTTGTATCTGTTGATTTAAAAGATTACATTTAAACAAAAAGAATGGGAGAAAAACAATAGCAGAGGTCTTCTCCAAAACCTGGTAAGGTGTATTTCCCAGTTTTCTTTCTTGACCTGGGACTTTGTAGAAATGACGCAAAGAGAATTTTCTATTTCATTTCCCACAATGCAAGAGAATTGCAGAAAGAATACACAAATATAGACACAGAGGAGAAAATCTTCCTCTGTGATTCATCTCTTCCTTTTTACTGTCGTCACTAATCACCATCCCATAACCCAGGCGTTTTCTCTCTTTCTCATCCTACAGGTCTAAGCAGTCACTAAGTCCTGGACATTCTGTCCACACAATAGTCACTGTCCTTGTCCTATTTCCACATCTACCGCCAGTTCAGGGTCCCCTTCTCTGGCCAGGGTAATAGTGGCCTTCTAGGTTATTTCCTCTATTCCAGTCTTTCCTATTCTGTGGTATTCCACACCGGTACACATATTATTAATTTCACAAGCTCTTTCTTGCCACTTTGATGCCTATAGACATCTCAAACTCAGGATGTCCAAAACCCCGCTCTGCTCTTCCCCTCCAACCCTCATTTCTCATCATTGTTCCATCTCAGTTAATGCTGGACATTTCAAAATCAGCATGTGCAACTCGCAACTCCCAACTTCTGGTTCAAACTCACTCCCCCGTAGTATTCCCCATCATTCCAGTTAATGAGGGCAAAAACCTGGGAATCTTTTGTGATACCTCTCTCATTCCCACACCTAACAGCCAATCCATCAGAAAAAAAACAAGTCAACTCTACTATCAAAATAAATTTCCAGAATCCAGCTCCTTCGTGATGCCTCCACAGTTACCTCTGTTGATCGCTGGTCTGAGTCGCTATCAACTTTTGCCTGGATTGCTAGAATACCTTTAACTACTTCCACTTTTTACCCTTAACACTCTAAAGTCTATAATTTTCATCACAGACTGCATGACTCTTTAAAAACATAGGTCAGATTTTATTACTCCTTTGTCCAAATGCTGACAATGGCACTGCGTTTCCTACGGTGCTCTGCGGGCCTCCACGCCCTGCTCTCCACCTTACTGTTCTGATGTCACCTACTGCTCACTCGGCCGCAGCCACACTGGCCTCGTTGCTGAATTTTCTGAACCAGCCAGACATGTTCCCACCTTAAGGACATTGTACGGGCTAGTTTCTCCACATGAACTACTCTTTCCCCAGATATTTACCTAGCTAATTCTCATACATCCTTTATATTTTTGTTTAAATATCTTTTTCTCAATAAGTAAATACTTTAAATAAAATCAAACACACACACACACACCCGCCCCCGCACTCCTGAGCCTCTTACATGCTTGGCCTTCTTTTTTTTTAATGACGTCAGCACTTTCTAACATACTGTACAATTTTTTTTTTCAACAGACCGCTTTTGTTCTCATGCAGACAATTTTCTGCCTCACAAACTTTTTTTTTTTTTAAAGACAAAGTCTCAAGCTGTCACCATGGGTAGAGTGTCGTGGCATCATCGCTCACAGCAACCTCCAATTGTTGGGCTCAAGTGAGCCTCTTGCCTCAGTTTTTTTATTTTAGTAGAGACAAGGCCTCTCTTTTGCTCAAGCTGGTCTCCAACTCAGGAACTCAAGCAATTCTGCCTCTCAGAGTGGTAGGATTACAGGCGTGAGGCACCACGTCCGGCCCCTTATAATTTTTACTGTCTTTCTCCACTATAGTAGACTTTCCACAGACACAGAAATCTTTGTCCATTCTGTTAATGGATATTCATTATTACCTATACTGTGCTGAACATGGCACTGAATATTTTTTAGTAAACTGAATTAATTAAATGCCAACCACTTAAGAATAAGACTTTGACCTGTAATCCTAGCACTCTGGGAGGCCAAGGCAGGTGGATTGCTCGAACCCAAGAACTCAAGACCAGCTGAACAAGAGCTAGACCCCGTGTCTACTAAAAATAGAAAAATTAGCTGGGTGTTGTAGTGGGAGCCTGTAGTCAGAGCTAATAGGGAGGCTGAGGCAAGAGTTTGAGTTTCTGTGAGCTTTGACACCACGGCACTCTACCCAAGGCAACAGAGTGAGACTCCATCTCTCCCCACCCCCCGCCAAAAAAAAGAAAGAAAGAATAAAACTCCGTAAGCCTGGTGTGAAAACACCCTCACAACAAGTTCTAACCCATTTTCCCATTTTTATCTCCTTCTTCAGTACTTCTGTGCTTCAGTCAATGAATACAATGCCCATGTTTAGTTGGTTTTCATAAAAATAAAGCACCAGGAAAAAGGTGTGTCTCTATAAAAAAAAAAAAAACCTCTGGGTTACCTGCCCAAATTACATGCTAAAATAGGGGACTGATTCGGTTGCCTTTCACAGTCATTTCCAAGGTGGTTCCTTTCATGCGTAATTCCTAAGTCAAAATGGAATAGCACCATCTGCTGTCAGCCTGCTGATGTGAATGAAATGACGCATTTGGGCCTTTCTGTAAGCTCTGTTCTCTAGCACATTTTAATAAGTGGCTTCCTGAACTTGGTTGTATCTCCCATGCTATCACACAAAAGTTTTTATCTGGCAATCTAAATTTTGTCCCTTCTGCAGCTGCTTCTTGCAAATTACTACACTCTCCTTTACAGGGATTTCAACATATTATAGTTTAAGTTACTTCTATTTGCACCTGCTCTGGAGAAGTGAAATGACACAATTGAGTAGGGGAGATATTTGGGCATGAATTGCAATCCCCTGACCTGAAATGCGCCTCCTAGTACTTTCATGCTAGTCCAGAGAGTTTTTGAAGATAAATCATGAACGACTGAACCAGATGGACACTAGATCAAAAGGCTAACACAAAAGATTTTTTTTTGAAATATCTTTGTAAATGTGGATAAAATTTTCTTTTTAGAGGATAATATCCTTCAGATTAACTAAACTACCTTACCTGCATTTATTCTATAAAAAATTTTGTTTTGGCTGCGCCAGTAGCTCAGTGGGTAGGGCGCCAGCCCCATATACCAAGCGTGGCGGGTTCTAACTCAGCCCCAGCCAAACTGCAACAAAAAAATAACTGGACCTTGTGGCGGGTGCCTGTAGTCCCAGCCTTTTGGGAGGCTGAGGCAAGAGAATCACCTAAGCCTAAGAGCTGGAGGTTGCTGTGAGTTGTGACACCACAGCACTCTACCAAGGGTGATAAAGTGAGATTCTGTCTCTAAACAAAAAAAATAAAAATAAAATAAAAAATAAAACATGTAAAAAATATATTTTTTGTTTTATAATTTCTATTCCCCCAAAGTTTCTCTAACTGATATTGGGTAACTTAAATATATTACAGATCAGAAAATGATTCATCCATGCAAATGTAGAAAATTTGAGATCTCATTTCTGGAAACTTATAAAAAGAGTAAGGAGGTAATTCTTGTTTCTCCAGTGTATTAGTCATTTAACATCATGATTAACAATCATGAATAAAAATAGTAGATAGAATATTTCCTGCCAGTAGAAATACACTTAATATATCCTGATTTTCATAAATGTAGATGTCCCTTTTTTCTCTCAGTGCTTATTATGCAGATTGCTTATCCTAGAGTATACCAAATAAAGCTAAAATTGATCTATTAGATTTTAAATGTCCCTGGCTCACCCAACCAATATTAGTTGAGTGCCTACTGTGTGCCAGAGTCTTATAGATGATGGCGATTCAAGAGAATACAAACTGACAAATTCCCTGTCTTCAAGGAGCCTATGTTTCAGTTGTTGGTTGTTCATCCCTTTTTTTAGCTAGATTGGAAAGACTGACAATCCCTGCCTTGCTAGCAACTGGTGTTCAAACTGGGAGAAACAAACAATAAACATGATAATTAATGTAGTATGTTGAATGGTGTTATGGGTCCTTTGGCCCATATTGAGTCCTTTCAAAAATTCATATGTAGAAGTCCTAACCCCAGAAATCTAAGAAAGTAACCTTATTTGGAATTAGGATCATTGCAGATGTAATTAATTAGGCAGGTTAAAATAAGGTCACATGGAGCAGGCTAGACTCCTAACAGTGACTGGTGTCCGTGGAGGGGAAAATTGGGACACAGACACAGGCGCACAGGGAATATACCTGTGCGCCTGGTGCATAGGATGCAGACAGAGATCAAGGTCGTGGGCCTACAAGCCAAGGAACACCGAAAATTGCAAACCAATTGCCAGAAGCTGGAAGACAGCTTGATTCTCTCTTACAGCCTTCAGGAGGAACCAACCTGGCTAACACATGGGTCTCAGACTTCCAGCCTCCCGAACCACGAGATAATACATTTGTGTTGTTCTGAGCCACCTAATTTCTGGTGCTTAGATGCAGCGGCTCTAGGGAAAGAATAGAATGATGGTGAGTTCTACGGAATAAAAAATTAAGGTAGGGAAAGAGGATAGCATGAAGGTTGCCATTTAAAATAGAGTAACCATGCAAGTGACTGCTTCATGGGGTGTGGGATTTTGTTTTGAGCCAACAAATTATATTTTAGAGTTAATTAGAGGTGGTTGTTGTACAACATTGTGAGTGTCCCATGAGACACTAATGTTCACAGTTTAAAACAGGTCATTTTGGAACAGCCAGTGTCCAGCTTTTGCTGTCAGGGAGCTGAGGACTGGCTGCTTTCTCCCACCACCTAAATCCTGCCTGGGGTGAGGCCTCTGAGGACCAAAGATGAACTTACTCTTCAGCAGCTGCTGTTCTGAAACAGTCAGACCACAGAAGGAGTTCATCAGGATGAACTCCTAGAACAGGCAGAAGCAATTCTAGGAAGTGGGACTCTGAGACAAGTTGGGATGTTGCCAGGAGAGGACATCAATGAATGGATTGCTGTTAGCACTGTGGATTTCATCAACTAGGTCAACACGTGAAGCAAGTTGTCAAGTCACCTCTGTGGGTCCAAGATAGGGACATCACTGGGCACGTGGTACTAATGTAAAAAAGCCAGTCAAGTGTTCTGCTCCAAAATACATCAACTATTTGATGACTTGGGATCAGGGTCGGCTTAATGAGGAAACTTTTTCCTTCTACGATTTGGTATCCATTTCCCAAAAACTTTATGTCTGTGGTAAACACCCTTCTCATGTGTCTGTTCCAGGTTTATGTTCATATTTATCATCAGCTCTTTGATTGTGTGATGCAGCTGCATCAGCTCAACACCTCCTCTCAGCACTTGTTTTCTTGGTGAAAGAGTTCAACCTGATTGATAGGCATGCATTGGCACCTCTTTGGGAATTAATTGAAACATTTGGATCAAAAGACAGATAAATGGGCTCAGCGTCTGTGGCTCAACGGTCTAAGGCACCAGCCATGTACACCTGAGCTGGCGGGTTCGAATCCAGCCCAGGCCCGCCAAACAACAATGATGACTGCAACCAAAAAATGGCTGGGCGTTGTGGCGGGTGCCTGTAGTCCCAGCTACTCGGGAGGCAGAGGCAAGAGAATCGCCTGAGCCCAGGAGTTGGAGGTTGCTGTGAGCTGTGTGATGCCACGGCACTCTACTTAGGGCAAAAAAGTGACACTCTGTTGCTACAAAAAAAAAAAAAGGTATCTTCAAGTTTGCTTAAGATGTAGAACATTTGTATCATTTTAAATAATCTTTTAGTTTAAAGATTGTATGCTAGGGTTTGTGGGGACAAGATACATGTATACTTTTTTCAAAGTCAATGACTGCAGTTTAAATCATTTTATGACATACAGGGAATGGGAGTATTTAAAGTTGTTATTATTATTATTATTATTATTATTATTATTATTATTATTATTATTTTGAGACAGAGTCTCAAGCTGTCGCCCTGAGTAGAGTGCCGTAGCTTCACAGCTCACAGCAACCTCAAACTCTCGGGCTTAAGTGATTCTCTTGCCTCAGCCTCCCAAGTAGCTGGGACTACAGGCGCCTGCCACAACTCCTGGCTATTTTTTGAGGGGCGGGTTGTAGTTGTCACTGTTACTTGGCAGATCCAGGATGGATTCGAACCTGCCAGCTCTGATGTATGTGGCTGGTGCCCTAGCTGCTGAGCTACAAGCACCCAGCCCAAAGTTATTTTTAAAGTGGCTTTATTTTTTAATCTTTATTTAGAATTTTATTTACATCCATCTAAATTATTAGGAGAGTGTGTATATCAGAAGTAATTTTTTATGGCTTCTAAGAATGGTCTTACAGGTTTTTATTTTGATAGGCTTCCTTTAAATTAATCGGATATATAGCTTTTGGCTTAGAAAAAGGAAACTTCCCCCAAAATATGACACATATAGACCTTCAAGCCACTATCTCATTCATATATTTTTTCAGAAGCCTTGAAATTCTGGATAAGAAAATGGAACAGAGAGGATTCAAGAGGGCCGAGTAGAAGCAGCTTTGGCCAGAGGCTTCTGTCCAGAGGGAAAGGTGTTAGACTGAAGTGGACTTGGAGAAGCCAAAGGTGGGGAGTTGAGCAAAAAGGAAAGAAAGTGAGTGCACATCATCCCTGCTGAGACAGCTGGGAGACCAGGAAAGAGGACAGAAGATAACAAAGATCAGGCACTGAGTCAATAATCAGAAGGTGCTTGTTTCCAAGGGGATGGGAGACTCCTCCCCTGACCCGGAGCTAGCAGAGGGCTTTCCCCTGTCCCGGAGGGAGTAGAAAACAAAGCCCGTCTCACCTCACCTCCTGGGAGAGCCTAAGTCCTGGATCTTCTAACCTGGGAGGTTTCATCTCTGAGCCCAGGCCTCATCCTGCCGGCACAAAAGTGAATGAATATTCCTTCTCCTCAATCCTGAGCATACAGCTCACCTTTCCCCCTATTCTGGTTGCCTGACAGACTGCCCCTACAGAGGCTGTTGTGAGGGGGGCGGTTCCCCGAGCGGCTGGGCGGTGTGGACCGTTGAGCTGAGCAGCGGTGGGAAACAGGGGGCCCGCAGCTCTGACTTTGGCAGGGAGAGGGGTGAACTTTCCCGACTCCCTTCCCCCTAAAGACCCTTCTCCGGTGCCCCCTGGGACTCTGGGACAGATCCGCCTGCAGAGTTTTGCCCCTGGGACTCTGGGACAGATCCGCCTGCAGAGTTTTGTTTTCTGGCCACCCTCCGAACTCGTTTGTGAGGGTGTTGCTCCTGCAGCCTGAGCAAGTTTGCCTGGAACTCTCTGCCAGAGCCGTGTGCTGATTCTTGTCCTGGGCTGCCACTGCTGCGGGTTGCACATTCACCACTTGTTGAACTTTGTTTCAGCAGGGTGGAGGGTTGCCGCAGTGAGGGGCGGAGTCACTGGGTCTGTCTGCAGATTGGCCTTCTCCAGCTATGACCAGAGGGGGGCAGGGCCACAAATGTGTGTATCTTTGTCCCGCAGAGACTCCTTAGGATTAGGTAGGGGACAAGCTGACATCAAGACAGAGCTAGGTTGCACTATCTCACCAACCTAGCCCTCAGAGACTGGCTGCAGTTCTGAAAGGAACCTTGGCAAGGCTGTAGGGAAAAGGCCACAGTAGCTTGTGTAGCAGGGGCAGTGAGCTCAATTTCCTGAGACCTCCAGATCTGCTCTCACCCCACTAGCTTTAATTGCCAAATATGTTAGCAGGGTGCCCTCTAAGAGTCCCCAATTAGATTATTTCTCAATAACTATTTAGGGACAACCTAACATTTCAGCTAAAAAAGTATAATTAATATATTTTTTTGAAAAGCTAAAAATAGGTTTGGCACCCACGCTCAGTGGTTAGGGTGCCGGCCACAAACACTGGGGCTGGCAAGTTCAAACCCAGCCTGGGTCTGCTAAACAACAATGATAACTATACCAAAAAAATAGCTGGGCATTGTGGCAGGTACCTGTAGTCCCAGCTACTTGGGAGGCTGAGGCAAGACATTCACTTGAGCCCAGAGTTTAAGGTTGCTGTGAGCTGTGGTGCTACAGTACTCTACAAAGGGCACATAGTAAGATTCTGTCTCAAAAAAAAAAAAAAAAGACTTCCAGAGCAAGATGGCGGCCAAGTAACAGCTTCCTTGCAACTGGGCACGGTGAGACTGCTGGGGAGAGAAGACTTCAGGCATCTCTGGCTGGCAGGATCTGGCCAGAAACATCCCTTTGGGGACACAGGGAGACAGCGTGAGACTTCTGGACCCCATGAGGAAGGCAATAGCAGTGGCGAACTGGCAAGTAGTTGCATGTGTTCTTTCAGTCTAATCCTGCTGGCAGCTGTAAGTACAGTAGCAGTGAGATTACAAACTGGAAAGGCCTTACCTATAAGCTGTTTGGGGCTTTTTGGACTTGGCACTTAGTTGAACTGCCTTGGGAGAATGTGGGCAAGACTGTGGAGGTCTTTGAGTGTTGTCTGGGGCTCCAGACTGAGCCACTGAGCCAGATGGAGCTACCAGTGTTTGGGCTGTGTGGAGCCATTGTGGGAGAACTGCCCCGGC
The DNA here is from genome assembly GCA_963574655.1 of Perodicticus potto. NCBI lineage: Eukaryota > Metazoa > Chordata > Mammalia > Primates > Lorisidae > Perodicticus > Perodicticus potto. The sequence goes on along the minus strand of CAUYRH010158040.1, from coordinate 1,083 downwards.
AAGCTCCACCCTCAGGGTCGCAGAACAAGCATCGGGCAGGAGCAAGTAATCTAGTGACTGAGCAGCCTTCAGGTGGGGACTGAGAAGCCTTGCAGCCTTAGCCCTCAGGGGCATAGAGTGAGACCACTTTTGGCACACTGGGTAAGTGAATAGCCACTTAAGGAGTGATCCCAGTGACAAGAGCTTTTCTGGGAAAGCTTCTGTTTAGCCCAGGTTAGCAATTTAAAGTGCCTTCTAAGCAGACTGGGGAGGATTTAGGTTCTCCACCCTGCAGGATTTGAGAAATCATTAGAGGCCTCCAGTCTCCATTTCATACACCTATATCAGCATTGTGATTAACATATCATACCCCAGAAGATCACCTGTTGCCCAGACAATATTTAGCAAGATATATATATATACTGCTTTGTTTTTTTTGTTTTGTTTTGTTTATTTTTTGTTTTTAATTTCAACATTTTCCTTATAGCTTTTTCTTCTCTTTTTTTTTCCTTTTATTCCTTCATTTTTCTAGTTTAAATATAATTTTCCATTGTTGCCTTTTTCAACAATTACAACTTCATTCTTGCTAGTGTTTCTGCCCCTATTATTTTGTTTTTTCCCCAATTTTATCCCATAAAGTTTTTGGTTTGCTTGTTTTGGTTTGACTTACTGCATTTTTGTCTTCCCTCTCTACTTGGTGGAGGTGGGGTACTGTGTCCAACAGGCTGGCAAACAGTACCTGACCTAACCACTCAACCCAGCAACCCTAGAGGTTGGGGGTTCTTAAGGTTGGGTCAAAGTACCCTACTGTACACCTATATTGCTCCTGTCCCCCTCTTTCTGTGCCTCTCTTCTTTTTGTCAACAGTCGATTCTACCCAAACACTCTCCTTTCTCCTTTTTCTCTTCTTTTCTTTTTTCTTTTTTTTTCTTTCTTTCTTTTTTCCCTTCTTGCTCTTCAATCTTCTTGTCCCTCTGATCCTGTACCAAATGGACTCATCAAAACCCTAGTCCAGAGGCACAGCAACTTAAAGAGCAGGAGGAAGTCAAGGGAAAATTAGGGCAAGGAAACATATAAAAGAAATCACTCATGAGGAAGAATCAG
>CAUYRH010158036.1:0-61203 GCA_963574655.1 Perodicticus potto | reverse complement strand
TCACTTATAAGTGAAATATGTTTGTAATTTCCCTTTATAACAATATATTTTGTCTAATTTTGATATCAGGTGTATCCAGATCAAGTAGAATGATTTTGAAATATTTCTTCTTTTTCTATTGTCTATAAGATTTGGCATGATCTGTTTTTTGAAACTATATTTTTTTTTATTTATATAACATTAGTTGTCTATTTTTTTGTGCCTTTTAAAAAACAAAAATAAGAACTTAACTGATGACTTCATACTGAGCCTCAGAGTCAAAGCATACTATAATAGACATACTCCTATTTGACAATGTGAATGTTACTTTCTTTGCATTATTATTATTAATATTGCTTAATATTTTGATACAGTAATCATCTGTTTCCTTTTCTGAATGTATTTATTTTCAATCATTATTTACGAGGCTTTTGTTTCTACTTCTTATCTTAAACATTGTTATTGTTATTAAATTTTAAGCCTTTTTAATTCTGTGAAAGCAAAAAGTGTAAACCTAATAAACACGTGTATATGTGAAAAAACCAAACAATTAAAGTTTCTTCATAAAAAGAACATATTTTAAAGTCTCATACATTTTTAATTCTTACCAAAGTCTATGCAATAGTATTATATTCATTCAATAAGTTATATTATATAAATAATTAAAATATATTTTCAATGTTAACATTAAATTCTAACATCATTATGTATACTCAATACATATATATCATTAATAAATACAAATATATTTTGAAAGTGTTATTTTGTGTAACAATAATAATATTCAGCATTTATTTGTTTGAAACTATCACAGGCTTATTTAATCATTTGATTAAATTTATTTTATCATTTAATTCTCACAATGGATAAAATAGATTCTATAAGCCCTATTTAAAAGGTTACTGAACAGGATTTTGGAGATTGTATAGCCAATAAATTCCTTTGCTGTGCTTCAAATGCTGGTCAGTGTACCTCCATACCTATGTTTCTATTCATTTTACTATACTAAGAAAATATAATTTTCTCATGCCTTCCTTTTTCCTAATGGAAGTAAGTGGCAAACCTAAATATCATTTCAACCATCATAGATTTCAAGTTATTGTCACATAACTGAAGATCTCCTTGTCATAATCGTTCCTTCGTGTTCAATATTAAAGCAATTGATTGCTGTACCAAGCACTCTAAAACCTTCATACTTTGAAAATTAATTTAAATATAATCCAATTTCTGTATTGTCGCAGCCCCTATCGCCCTGGTCTCAATCGAAGCAGGAAGGAACCAGGCATGAGGTGGATTAGAAGGACAAGCTTGTAGGAGGCGGCTAACCTTGATTGCAGGATAGCCCTCAGCAACCTCCACAGTAGCCTTTTATTGAGACAGCACAAGACAGGTGAGGGGCGTGTTAGACAATGACTATGTGCCCAAGGATCGCGGTGGGCTCGGGCTCTCTCTTTCTGCAAGGAGCACCTGTGGATGAATTGCCTGAGGGCCCACCCCCCAGCTACAAATCATCTTGCTTAGAGGTCATGTGGCTCTTGGCCTCTACACTGTATTTCAGTAAGTTAGTGCTATTACAGAGCATTGTGTGATATGCTTGAAGGCCATTTTGTTTGCTATCACTTTGAGTTTAAGAAGTTTCAGTTCTCAAAAGAACCAACTCTGAAAAATCTATAGGTTCCATTCTTATGTGAAAAATGTAAGAACGGTACTGCAATAATCCCTATGAACCCTATATATTAGTTTTTTAAGGGAGTTATTGTTCTATTTTTGTTGTTGTTTTTGGACAAAGTCTCACCCTGTTGCCCATGGCATCAGTCTAGTGCCATGGCATGCACCTATCTCACAGCAACTTCAAACTCCTGGGTTCAAGCAATCCTCTTGCTTCAGTCTCTCAAGTAGCTGATATTAAGGGTACTCACCACAAAGCCTGGCTAATTTTTATATTTACAGTAGAGATAGGGTCTTACTTTTACTCAGGCTGGTCTCAAACTCCTGAGCTCAAAGGATCCTCCCACCTCAGTCTCCCAGAGTGTTAGGATTACAGGCATGAGACCTGGCCCAGTCTCAGTATCATTCTATTAATATGAGTTTTGGTTTCATCGTTTGAATACAAGTCTTGTCTATTCACTAAGAAAATATTTCAAAAAAGGTGTTAAACAAAAATGTGATAGTGACTTCAAGATTTTCTTTTGATTGTCATTTATCTATATTAGTTTAGTTTAGTGAAACCAGTTTACATGCCTATTCGGATTTAATTTTTTTCTTTAAGCAGATCTTAATTGTTCATTCTTGTAATTTCTAAAATCCATATGTTAATATCTCTAAAAAATAAGTAATTTTTTATCTGATTCTTAAAATAATCCTTAGGAAAGCCTAATTGCTAAAAGACTCTTTGATTGGGTACATAAGAGTACCAATATTAAACAATATAATCAGGAGTGTTCAAACTTTTTTTTTTCACCTCACATTGGAAGAATAATTATTTTCTTGGGCCACACATTACATACACAAACACTAATGAAAGCTAATTAGCAAAGAAAATGTCTGTGCATACTTTCCATGATATCCAACACCACGGATAAGCAAGACAAGTTCTCACAAAACTTTAGGTGGGACACCCAGGTGGAGATTGTTCAGGACTTAGTTGAAGGGCATTTTAGTACATCTACAAATGTCAGCAAAATGCCGATAGCTGAGGCTAGCATGTAATGATGATTATATGAAGTTCAACTCGGTAACATTTATGTTAAAAGTCAAAACAACTCTTGATAAGACCTTAATTTGAATGTCTAAGAACAAAGTGTTTGAGATGGGTTAATTGCAGGTCCTAATATAACTCTGAATTAGAAATTATTTTTTTTTTAAATGATGCCTCACAAGTTAACATCATGGCTTCCCTTTAGGAATATGGTCATACAAAGAAAATTTACTTTTTATTAAGTCTATTTTTGATTAAAAATTTAATTTGCTAGAAAATGTATTATTCAGATTATTTTGTTAAAAATAGCACATGATATTATACCTAGTCAATAGATGGATTGAAAATAGATAAGTGTAGAGAGAGAGGGAAAGAGAGAGGTTGAGAGACAGAAGGATACACATTGCTGGTGTAGACAAGGCCGTCGAGCTCTGTCTCTAGGCCTATGATCAGATGGCCTGACTCTTCCACTTTTCTTCTTTCAAAGAAGTGCTAATTTTGAGACTTCAGGGATGTAAAAGGGTTAACTTGGATTTAACTTCTAATGCCTGTGCCTCAGTGTAATAGCATTTAAACTTATTTTATTTATTTATTTATTTTTTGAGACAGAGCCTCAAGCTGTCACCCTGGATAGAGTACTGTGGCATCACAGCTCACAGCAACCTTCAATTCCTGGGCTCAAGCGATTCTCCTGCCTCCCCCTCCCAAGTAGCTGGGATGACACCTGGCCATTTTTTGGTTGCAGCCGTCATTGTTGTTTGGCGGGCCCAGGCTGGATTCAAACCCACCAGCTCAGGTGTACGTGGCTAGCGCCTTAGCCCGTTGAGCCACAGGCACCGAGCCAAAAGCCACAGGCACCGAGCCTAAACTTATTTTATATGGGAGGATTGTATTTTAATTTTCCCTCTTTGTGTCCAACTGAAAATGCTGAAGGACATTTCACTTTCAAGGACATTTCACTCATCCACATTTCTGTCCCTCATTTTTTTGCCAATCACTTTAGCTAGAAAGCCATTAGTCAATTCTAACTCAACTTTTGTTTCATTTTTCTGTTTTTGTTTTCTTTTGATAGTGTAATTAATTACTACAAATTTAGGTTTAAAAGGACTCAAATTTATTGAATTACAGTTTGGACATTCAAAGTCCAAAATGTGTCTCACTGTGGGCTAGAATCAGGTGTCAGCAGGGCTATGTGACTTTTTGGAGGCGCTAGAAGATAATCTAGATTGCCTGCATTCCCTCACATGGGGCAACCTTGCACCATCTGTAAAGCAAGGAAGGCTCTACTCATACTATTTGCTTCTCTTCCTTGTGCCCCCCTCCTTCTTCTTTTAAGGCGTCTTTTCATTACATTGGGCCCACCAGAAAATCCAACATAATCACTTTATTTTAAGCTGAAATGATTAGTAACTTTAGTTTTACCTGCAGTCTTTGTCATGAAACATACTGTATTAAAAGATGCCAAGAAGCAGGACACAAGCATCTTAAATATTTTTGGTGAGGTCATGGGTGAGAGGATGCTCTATTCTGCCTACCTTAGTCTCCACCAGTCTTGGAGATAGTTCATGTTTTACGTGAGGTTTTAATTCATTGTCATGTCTCCTACTCAACTGTCTTTTACTCTTTTTATGTTCAGTTTCCAAAACATCTAATTTAATTTCCTCGGTTAGAAAGTAAGAGGTTTGTTTTCTGTCTTATGCCAGTAACTAACTGTCTGTCTTTGCTATGGTCTGAATGTTTGTGACCTCATCAAATTATTATGTTGAAATTTTAACCACTAAGTTAAAGGAATTAAGAGATGTGGCCTCTGGGGAGTTTATTATGGGAAATATTCCAACTGAGGACGCTGGGAGGAGTTGTCACTCTGTAACTTGGAAGGGGGCACTTTGATCTTGGACTTCCAGGACACAAACTGTGGAAAATAAATTCTTGGTTTTTTTTTTTTTTATTTGTTTTGTTTTGTTTTTTGTAGAGGCAGAGTCTCACTCAGTCACCCTCGGTAGAGTGCTGAGGCATCACAGCTCACGGCAACCTCCAACTCCTGGGCTTAGGTGATTCTCTTGCCTCAGCCTCCTGAGTAGCTGGGACTATAGGCGCCCGCCACAACGCCCGGCCATTTTTCTGTTTTTTTTTTTGCAGTTCTGCAGAGGCCGGGTTTGAACTCACCACCTTCAGTATATGGGGCCGGCGCCTTACTCAATGAGCCACAGGCGCTGCCCTAAATTCACATTTTTTATAAGCTACTAAGTTTATGGTATTTTGTTACAGAAGCCCTAATTGTCTCAGACAGAGTTATACACGTGAATTAAGATTTTTGACTTTCTTATAGATAAACTAATATTGGGCTAAATGATGTATAGGACTATTTCTATTCTTTAATGAACAATGTAATAGATTTTAGAAATGCATTTTAAATAAATTTGGATTACCAATATTGACAGTCACATTTAAAAGCATTATATACATATTTAAGACTCAATTTGAATAAACTATCTTCAGTCATATGAGAAATTGAATTCCATCTGTTTTTCTCACAGATGCATTTTCCAAGCTTTTTCATAGCATTCCTTACTAAGTCCTACTATTATATTTGACAATTTTAGTTAACATAATAGAACATAATATTACACAGAGCATTTCTCTATAAGGTATGTTTAAAGTGGTACTTGAGCTAGTACAATGAAAAATATCAATTACGACAAAATGGTGTGACTGCCTGAGAGGCAGTAACCTGATAGAAAATTAAGAACTTCACTTTGCAAATTTTTAGCACAGTACATTTTGATATACCCACAAACAGAATTGCCTCTGAAAAAAAATCTCAAAACAGACTCTGTTAATAAGGTTAAAACTTTTTCACTTTTTTGTGAATGTAAAATAATCTGCATGTCTATTAAATACTCTATGTCCTTTGCATTCCTTTAACATTTAGTAAATTTGAACCATGGAAGATAAGATTAGTTTTATTCTTTTAAAGAAGAATGACACATCAGTATTCTTTCTAATGTAATTGTTAATATTATTGACATTTATGGTGGTTCTTCAAATTAGAAGAGTTAACGGTTATCATTTTCATGGTGTCATAATCTAAATATTATTAAATTTATGGAATGATATATAATGTTCTTGCCTACCGTAAACGGAAGATAATTGCAGTTCTTTGTCCCACACTGGAGACTGTTTGTCATTCTTCAGGAGATGAGTAACATTTGAATGAATTTTGTGAAAGAAGAACCAAGATCTTGTATTTAGGTTTTCATTTTCCTTTTAGACTTATGCAATCAAAATAATCTTCTTCAAATGAATGAGAATAAAATATTTTCTCCTACAAAATATTATTTGTTCACAAGTATTTTTATTTCAATTCCCTTCAATAAAAGTGCTGATTTTTTTCTTTCACTTTCAATCATTTTCCAATAATATTAATATTTAGCAGATCATTGCTAAATGCCGCTAAGTTGGCCAGACAGCTGCAGCATAAACTTCTAGTCAACTAGAGTTAATCCACTGAATTTTTTCAGAATTGAAATTTGACTGTATGAGGTCAAATTTTATGCTCTAGGTATAACAGTGACTTGTTATAATAAATCCTAATTACAATGGTGATTGTAATATTTGACGATTCAAATAGTGAAACAACTTATTTTTTCCTGGAGGGAGGGTGAATTCCTGATTCTTCTCAGGTTTCGACTGTACCCCTTTCCTACAAGACGGCTATGTTTACTGTTCATGAAAGTTCAGGAGTATTGGGGGAAAATGTATTTTCTATTTTCAACTTCAGAAAATCATTACTGTAGAGCAATATTTGAAACTTTGTACTAATTACTTAATAGTAATAATAAATGCTGGGAAATAAGATGAGGAATATCAAATAACATCCTTCAAACCTCTAGGACAATATTTAAGACATAGTATTCATTTTTAAATTGGTCTGCAATTTGCATTCCTGCATAGATGATATAAGTTAGAGGAAGACAGATATGTTTGAACTTTCATATAGAAAGAGTAAAAAATAACATATGTATACCTAAGCAGTCATAAAAGTAGTATTAGCTATTATTAATTAGAGTGCATATTTAAGACAATAATATTGCTCTGTTTATGATGAATTTATTCATTTATGAACAGACAAAATGCTCATGTTTGCCATAGGTAAACATATATTTTATAATGAAAACTTCTTAAGTTATCACATAAATATTGCATATTAACCAAATCTCTCTCTCTCTTTCAAAAAATTCCATGACGTGTGTATTGGTATCAAAACTGTAATAATTCATTCATCTGTCCTTGTTACACATCTCAATACTTTTCTGCATATACTTGGTTAGGGATTAACAAAAACAAAATGGGGATTTGAAAAAGTGAAAAATAGTTTTTTGGAAATACCGACATAAAAAGGATAGGGTTTGATGGTGTCTCAGAGATTATTCATCATCCTGTATCAAGAACAGCACACAAGCTCCACAAAGATTCAAACACTGAGTAGATGTTATCTTTCAAATCATAAAATATGAGAGCCCTGACATCTGGAACGAGCCAACCTGTAGTGGTTTATAGCAAACGACAGGAACATACAAATAAACAGAATGAAAATCCTGTAAAGAGACAACAGCAAAATTACAGTTCCCAGAAAATAGAGACGCATATGTCAAATGCACATACTCTGTAATTATGATCTGATAAAAACAGAAATATTTCCATTATATGAAAATAAGAGACATGAATATCATAGCTTGTCACATCAGATCAATACTTCAAAAAACAGCAAAAGCCTTTTTAAAACTTCCCTTTCTCCTCCATTTTTTGTTTATCAACACAATTTAGTGCATTTAAAAGACATCTTTAAAAGCTAGCAGAGTTATTACACTTTAAAACATCAGTGATATTAAAAATGCTTTATAAAAAGATAATACCATACTCCCTATGGAAGCAACCATTGCTATTTTGGAGGCCTGAGACAGAAGTGTTGCTATTTTAGACTCCCCAAAAGGCAAAAGTGAGGTCACAGCACAAAAAGAATTAAAGGACAAACCGTATGATAACCTGCATTTTCACGCTATGCAGCAGGAAGGTGGATGTCCCGCAGCTACGGCAGTGGAACTAATCAAACATGTACATCTGATTAATTTGGATGTGTTTGAAGGCATTTGACCTCCTGAAGGGAAAAGTCATGAATTTCATAATGATACCCAAAATGGAACAAATATACCTACAGCCTTGAGAATATTTGCTTTGAGAATGCTTTCCTTATGTAAAAAAGAAAAGAAAAAGTATTCATTTTACTACATTTTCATGTTTGTTTAAAATTACAGAATTAATAGATCTAGCTCCATGTAGAATCTCTCAGTTAAGCTAAAAGAAAAAAAAATGGAAGGAAAGTCTATCATCAAAAATCACACATCAACTGAAAGACCAATATATTACTTGCCCCCTATAATTTACAGAAAAAAAAGATTGTTAATACACGTCACTTCATTTCTAGGACAGTAAAGCTTTTGATGAGAATTTGTTTAGATATTCCTAATCAGATAGACATGTTTAATAGCTTTTCCCACTCACTTTTTAATTTTTTGTTATGGAGAGGACATCATTTAAATTGGTTATTGTAAGAAATATTACTATGTATAAAAATAAGCATTTAATTGTTAAAATTCCAGTATACTTTCAATTCATTATTAGGCAATCAGGGATGTTTTAAATTAATATTGTGTTTAAGTATAGAAATATATTAAAAAATTATTTAGAATATAAGATGAGCCCAACTGAAGAACGTTGATTTCCCATTTTCTCAATGAAATAATATTAAAAAAGGGTTGTTTGGGGGCACATTTATTATGTAATATTTTAGAATGCAAACCAATAGGATACATGTGTACAATTTATTTTTATTTTTTTTAATTTATATATACCAATTTAAGTTGCATAATATATAGAGCTATGTATATATAGTTTAGAATTATAGTTAGAATATAAAAAGAATGATTACAACTGAGTAACAAGGAGATAAACAACTTGATAAAATGGCAATAAATTATGACATTTTGAGGAAGATATAAGAATGTAAATAGGCATAGAAGGAACTTATAAATCATTAGAAAAATGTGAAGAGATGCAATAAAAGCATATCACTATATACTCACTAGAATAATTATCTTAAAAAACCTTTCTTACTAAATATTTTTTATTTTGGAGCATCTAAAAATTTTATTCATTCTCATGACTGTTCAGAAATGATATAGTCACTCTGTAAAGCACCTGTTTAAAAATGATACATTCACTCTGTAAAGGAAAGATGAAAAGAGTTCTCCATAAATACTTACACAAAATAGTTAATAGCATTTCTTTTTCATGATTGTTATGGACTGAATTTTATTCTTCCAAAATGCATGTCTTAAAGCCCTAACCACTAATGTGACTGTATTTGAAGAAGGGATCTTTAAGGTTAAGTGAGGTCGTCAAGTTAGGGCCCTAATTTAATAGGACTAATGTCCTTATAAGAAGGAAGGGAGACACCAGATGTATGTATAAAGATAAAAGGCCACGTGAAAACCCAAGAGGACAGGCATTTACACACTAAGGAAGTCCTCACCAGAAATCAATCCTGCCAACACCATGGTCTTGGGGTTTAAGCTTCTAGAACTGTGAAAAAAAAAAATTTAAATTAAAGTATTATACTCAGTCTGTATTATCATGTCATAGCAGCCCTACAATACTCAAGATTCAAACTAGGGATAATACAATTACCCATAAACTGATGAATGAATATACACTCTGTGGGCTGGCCACGTTAAGTGTTTACCGCTAATAAAAAGGGGCAGATTACTGATGCCTGAAGCCACACGAATAAATACCACTCATCATAGCAAGTGAAAGAAGCCAGAAACCAATGCTAGGCACTCTGTAATCCATTTATATGAAATTGATGAATATACAAACGTATATGACCATTATCACTATTTTTTATAGGAGGAACAAAAATTGACCAAAAAAGGATATTGAAAGAATTGTTTTGGCGAGGTAGAAATGGGGTGTGTGTGTGTGTGTGTGTGTGTTTGGGGAGGGCAATGGGTAAATAATTAAATACATTTGTCAAAATATTTTATTGGGAATTTATTGGAAAATATGATAGTATATAAAGGATATCTTAATACATTTCACCTTAAAAATCAAGAGAGACAATAGTAAATAGAAGTATACCTAAGCGTGAAACATAAAATTTAAAACATGGATCTGAAAAGAACAATGCTCCATACGTTGAGTTCAATAAAATGTCCTATATAGATTTTGGATAGAAACTGGAAATGATGAGAAGTGGGAACAAGGAAATCTTAGTACAAAAAATCTGAAAGTAAGAATTGAATGGCTAAGTTAAAGGCAGGTAAGAAACAGCCAAAGAGAAAATGAGGAAACTACAACATATGCCAGTAAGGAATGAATATAAAGCATGACAGAAGTACACGGTGTGTGCTACAGAAACATGTAGAAGGGAAATGCAGCACGTGCTAAGAAGGTGCACAAACGGGAGCGTGCACTTCAAAAGCAACAAAAGAGAAAATGGAGAAGAAGTTGTATTTAAAGAGATAATTGCTCAGAATTTTTATGGCTGATGAAGGAAATCAACTCACATATTTGAATAATTTTACAAACTTCCAGTTCCTTTCTCTTTCTCGCTCTCATAGTAAAATTTCTGAATACCATATGAAAAATTAAAAGCTTAAAAGCAATCAGAGAAAAAGCAATGGATCTCTTTAGCAAACGGCTCATCTCTCAATAGGAACACTGAAATTAGATAGAACCTAAATAATAACATCTTTAAAATATTGAGAGAAACTATTACTATATTCTCTGAACTAGCCCTTGCAAATGAATAAGAAATAAAGGGATTTTGCAAAAAAAATAGCTGAAACATTTTGTTAGTCTCACACTTGCTTGTATTCAACAAGAAAGAAAATGACTTCAGATGGAAAGATCATCAATTTATAATAATCTCTAATGAAACAAATGTGTATATTATAGAGTCTAAAGCAGCCACTAATCATTAGTTGTCAAAAGTGATACTTAACAAACTAATAGAGACACAAAATGAAATAATAAAATATAATCTAAAAGAAAGAAAAATAGAATATAAAATCATCCTAATAAAAGAAATTAGAAAACATTCCAAAATTCATGTTCTAAGCTGGTTATATTATTGGGTTCTTCACATGGAAATTGGCTAACTGCCAAATGAAGAGAAAACAATTTTTTCATATTGAGTGTAAAAATGAATTCATTTATATGTTTCTTATAGGTGAGATAGAACTTATTAGAATACATTAAGCCTGAAAGTAAATGTATGGAAAGAAATATACTATGCCAACACTAATTAAGCACAAGTATTACAGCCAGCTTACAAGATATGGATGTTTCCCCTAGATCATTATGTTGCAATACAAACAACTCCATACTTCAGGGGTTTTTCAAATGTTTATTTCTTGCACTTGCTACATGAACCTTACAGATACATGGCAAAGTAAAGCCCTGGTATGCCTTTTCTTGTCAATTTAAAGGATCATCTCAGAAGTGATATCTGATTAGAACGCACTGCCCAGTATTATCCTAAACACATGTAAAGTAGAAAGAGTATTCTCTCAAATCCCTAGGTCATTAATAACTAATACTTAAACACAAGGAAAGCACACTTTGTATTTCTATTTCTAAAAAGCTTAAAAAGCAGACAAAATAAAACATACGGAGAGAAAATCAGTGTGGTGAGTACTTTTATGTAGAAGAAAGGAGTTAACATTGGTGTTCACAGTGTGAAAAGTTGTACTTTTATGTTTTGTCTCCTTTATGTGTTATATTTCAATGGAACTATTATAAGAAATAAATTTAAAAGGGAACAAATAAAAAGAAACACGGATTGATCAGACTCACTGAGAAGGTAAAATGGAAAAGATGTTTCAGCAAAAGTGAAAGATTTGGTTTTGAACAGAAGGAGAGATTTGGAATGTAATTACCTGTTTCTATCAGGACACCTTTAGTTCCTTATCACAGAAATGCAATCCAGCTAGCAGAAGAATCACAACGTAAATTTTTTGGCTCACTCACTGAAACCCAGAGGGTGTTCCGTGGTCTGGTTCTCTTAGCTGTCAGGTGCTCCAACTCTGCTTTTAGAAATTTGTCCTTCATTCCCTCTCTCAGCCTTTGTTGTGTTTGTGATCTCTTTCTATCTTTAATCTTTTCCCATATGGCAGAAAAGATGAATTTTGGAAGTCTCAGATATAGAAGATTCTTATAATAACTAATTCATAACTAATTTTATAGGAGAAATATTAATACGTAACAGAGCCTAAGGATTCCAATAAAAAAATACTTTCACTCGTTTGGGCTCCACGTAACCCATATGACCCACATGAAGCACAAGGAATTATAAGAAGAGATACAGACAAATACATGTTAATACAATTTTATCCACCTAGTGTTCCTAACCTGACCCCTGTTTTATCAACCAACCTTACTGAAAGCCATGAGGGTTGATATGTTCCCTTGTCCTCTGCTCTTTCCAGTGGATAGCGGATCTGGCCTGCGCCCTCATCTGACCCGGTGGGCACATTCTTACAAAATCAGTTGATGTCTATTGGTTGATACGACCAAAGAGATGTTTTATTGTTTATTTCGTTCTTTGACTCTTCTACTTTTCTTTCATTCTCCTAAATTAAAGAAAAAATACCAAACACTTTTTTGATACTTTCTCCTATTTATCATCACACCTTTGTAACCACTCTTATTTCTTAGAGCATCTGCCTGTGGTTGAAGGCAAATGATTGTTACCTTCGTTATTCTGTCATATTGCTGTTTTGACGTCTTATCAGGTGATTCCGTATGTTTGGATTTACTTTAAACTTGGTATCATTTGGAGTAACTCTAATTTTGCCTTAAAATCCAGGTCAGTCTTGGGTGGTGCCTGTGGCTCAGTGGGTAGGGCATCAGGCCCATATACAAAGGGTAGCAAGTTCAAACCCAGCCCCGGCCAAACTACAACAAAAAAATAGCCAGGTGTTGTGGCAGGTGCCTGTAGTCTCAGCTACTCGGGAGGCTGAGGCAAGAGAATCACCTAAGCCCAGGAGTTGGAAGTTGCTGTGAGCTGTGATGCGAACAGCACTCTACTGAGGGTAATAAAGTGAGACTCTGTCTCTAAAAAGGAAAAAACAAAACTAGGTCAGTCTTGTTCTCCTGAATACAGATGAGCAAAGAGCTTCTGGAGCACTGTGACACATCTTCAACATCTCACACGCACACACACACACCCCACTCTACTGGAATTACCTTTTTTTTTTGAGGGAGAGTCTCACTATGTTGCCCTCGGTAGAGTTTTATTACGTCACAGCTCACAGGAACCTCCAACTCTTGGGCTTAAGTGATTCTCTTGCCTCAGTCTCCCAAGTAGCTGGGACTATAGGCGCCTGCCACAATGTCCCACTATTTTTTTTGTTGTAATTGTCATTGCTGTTTTGCAGGCCTGAGCTGGGTTAGAACCTGCCTGCTCAGGTGTATGTGCCTGGCGCCCTAGCCGCTGATCTACAGGTGCCAAGTCATGGTATTACCTATTTTGTCTATATCTCTTATTCGTATACACCTTACTTTGAACAAAGGTCTTTAAATTTCTAAGCCAAGATGCTGGAGAAGGTCGTCAATTGCCACAGCAAAACAGGAAGGTGGAACACTGATTGCTTGACAGTCCCAATTTTGCTAAAAAACTGGAAAGCTCAGTCACCAATTGGTGGAATAGTCGACAGACCTGGAAGAGAGTCTTTAACATCAATTGTTCCTAACAGGCGCAGTTAGCTACTCTGAGTCTCGAATTCCCAGGTCCTAATAAATTTTATAGGGTTAGGGCCTCCTTCATTAATATTCACTACTTAAGTGGAAAGGAGGAGGCAGATAAATGAGTTGACCAGAGCTAAAGTGCTGAGGGGCAGAGGGCTAAATTACAGAACAATGCAGAGAGGATGTTTGCAAAAGAGTCATTTAATACCAGCACATTTAGTGTTGTCTTGCTTAGAGAGAAAAGCTAGTCCTGCAAGAAAGGCTGAAGGAAAACGAGGTAGACTGGGAATATTAATAAAGTAAAAAATCATGTGGAAGAAATACAAGGAAAGAAACAAGCTAGAGTCTTCCATCTTCACATACCGTTAAATTTTGGAAACATGCATGTATGTTTGCTTCACCCCTATTCTTCTCCATCTCTGTTTATGGATATAACACTGGATTCTTCACATGCCACTAAACTGAGCCTGTTTCTTAAAGGTCACTTACAACTTCAAACTGATAAATCTGAATATCTTTTTTTTTGACAAGAGTTTCGCTTTGTCGCCCTGGGTAGAGAGCTGTGGTATCATAGCTCACAGCAACCTCAAACTCCTGGGCTGAAGTGATTCTCTTGACTCAGCCTCCCCAGTAGCTGGGACTACAGGCTATTTTTAGAGGTGGGAGGGCTGGTCTCCAACTCCTGAGCTCAGGGGATTTGTCCACCTCGGTCACCGAGGATTACAGGCACGAGCCACAGCACTTGGCCCACGAATGTCTTTCAAAATTCTTCATCATTCTTGCTGCAACAAATGTCCGGATTGTTTATTTCTTTAAAAATTGTCTCTATTTGGTCATGACTGCTTTGCCAAAGGAAATTAGCTCCACACAAGTTTCAAGGTTGGCTTAGATAACTTCATCTTAAACGGAAAAATTAGGATCATTTATGTTTTTATTGTTACATTATATTGAAAAAATGACTGTTATATTTTATATATTTGGAAAGTATCCATAAAACTAAGTGATTAAATACTTGGTAACTCTATATAAAATTTGTGTTAAGATTGCTAAAATTTTGGGACAGATGCAGCTTTTCACATCTTCGTAATCCCAGCACTTTGGAACTCAGAGGCAGAGAGATCCCTTGAGGCCAAGACTTCAAGACCAGCCTACGCAATGCAGTGTGACCCCATCTCTACAAAGTATGACAATAAATATGGCTAGGCATGGTGGTCATTTGTAATCCTAAAATTAAAAAAGGCTGAGATAGAAGGAATGCTTGAACTCGCGGGTTTAAGTCTTCACTGAATTAGTGTAACACTGCCCTGTAGCCTATCAGCTGACAGAGCAAGACCATGCACGTTTCTTAAAAACCAACAAAATATTTTAAGTTTTTCTTTTTTTTTTTCTTTTTTTTTCTTTTTTGAGACAGAGCCTCAAGCTGTCATCCTGGATAGAGTGCTGTGGCATCACAGTTCACAGCAACCTCCAATTCCTGGGCTCAAGTGAGTCTCCTGCCTCCGCCTCCCAAGTAGCTGGAACTACAGGCACCTGCCACAACGCCCGGCCATTTTTTTGTTGCAGCCGTCATTGTTGTTTGGCGGGCCTGGGCTGGATTCGAACCCACCAGCTCAGGTGTACGTGGCTGGCGCCTTAGCCTGTTGAGCCACAGGCGCCGAGCCAAAATATTTTAAGTTTTAACTTTGTATTTCATTATGAGATTTTTAAGAATCGTGATATAATAAAACTTCATATAAATTATAAGAAGTAGATTTCTTTGTTCTTGATGATAAAAATGATACTCTATGAGAAACAGGGGAAAATATTCTACTATTGCTAAAATGCCTGCAAAGCTATTAAAAGTTTATTTAAACCATGTTGGAAAATATTAATTCAGTTTTAAAATGCCAAGCCCAATTTATGTCTCAATTCATTTATCAATTCCTCACTTGTATCAAAAGTGAATAAAAGAAAAGCATCATTGGATAAAAGAAAACATGATCTTGTTGTCTGAGACAGCCAAGGCCATAATCAGCTATTCACAGTCATAGTTATTTTTTCCTAGAGAATTCTGAAAACTCTATTTAAGTTTAGAACTATCATTAACTTGAGGCCTGTTTGATAAAATGAAACTATGCCATAATTTACAGAATTATAGGATGAATCAAGCATATTCAGAATGTATCAGAGAACACTACTTCAACTTACTCTTCTAAATATAGTTAAAATCTTTCCAACTATGTTTTACTCTCATCATCCCTGAATGTAATGACTATTACACACAATTTCTCATTTTATAAAGTACTGTAATTCTTACCCAAGGATAATGTAAGCCTGGGATTTTAAATGTTTTTTTACCCCAAATCCTAATTATCTTTATACAACTAAAATATAATTACTCAGACTCAATCTTGTCTTAAAACAGAAAGTGGCAAAACAAAACAAAAACACAAGCAATATGACTGAAATTACACTAGCATTATATGTAATCTGGTGTTCACGAACAGGCAATTATTACTTTTGTATTATCAAAGACGTCAGCGCATGGTTTTATACATCATACTAAGAGACAACTTTCAGAACTTTAAATGTTTTTCCAGGGAGTTACCAACCATGATCTGAAAAAGAAAATAAGCCTAACATGTGCCTATAACAATTTCCCAAATTGCTGTCATTTTAACTCTGATTTGAAAAAAAAAATAATGGAATGGATTTTTGAAGTAAATTTTTAGAAAGTTTGTGATTTAAATTTTGTAAAAAAGACGTTTAAATACATTTCTATAGCTGGTGCCTAGAAATAGTAAAGCAATATATTATTTAGATTATTTTAGATCTCAACTATCAGAAAACATTCAAGCAGATAATTTACTAAGGAAAAATAAATATTTCACTTCAAAAGAAATCTTGTTTCTCTTCATATCTCTGGTCTTTCATACCACGTGTTCCCTTATTCTCAGGGTTGCTCACCTCAAAATCTAAAGACAGCTTTCATTCTAACCGCCACCGGCACACGTAATAGCTTTCCGCAAAATAAAATGTCCGTTCTGGAATGTATGTTTTGTTATAATTATTATTAGCATTCTAGAATTGGTTAAACTCAAAATTTAACAAACAATGCAACTGAAATATGTAAACTTCAAGGCTTACATTGCACAAATTTTCACTTCATTATGCGACATTTTTTGACTATGTATTTAAAACTCTCATATTTGAAAGAATAATCAAGTATTTATGACATATTGAAGAGTAGACATCGATAGGAATTATAATCATCCTTTAATATGGGATGTTTGAGAATTCTTTCAGTTCTTCGAAACTTTGAGCAAATGGGAATTAGACATCATGGGTCTAGGTTCATTGCATATAAGTGTGGGAATTGGACCGTTGAATCTATTTCCCTGTAAGTAGAGAAAACCATTTCTAATAAGCCCATTCAGTGTAATGTCTACTCATTCCCCGTGGGAAGAAGTTTCTTCTTTTTCTATGTGGAATCCAGATTCTAATCTAGTCATTCTCACTAACAAAATGTGCTCTTCCCAGTTGACCTTAATTGCACTACCCCAAATTTCTTCCCATTATTCCTAATGGCACTTTCTTGACAAACACTAAGGTAATGCTTATTGTCTGGAGTTTTTCCTATAAACTTTTTATCCTTTTATTTGTGCAAAAAATAGAATTAT
The DNA here is from genome assembly GCA_963574655.1 of Perodicticus potto. Taxonomy (NCBI): domain Eukaryota; kingdom Metazoa; phylum Chordata; class Mammalia; order Primates; family Lorisidae; genus Perodicticus; species Perodicticus potto. The sequence goes on along the minus strand of CAUYRH010158036.1, from coordinate 44,055 downwards.
AGAGTAATTCTACATGTATTCTTATTTATTCCATATTTATTCTATTTTGAATGTTTTCATTTTATTAAGATTGCAACTTTCAGTTTTTAAATGTAAATGTTCAGATTTCCTCTACTACATATTTAAACAAACGTTCACAGGGTCATTTTACTTATATTTCCTTATATTTACTAGACTTTGCTTCTAGTCTATTATTGACCTATTTTTCCTTTATTTTCTTTCTTTTTTTTTAGAGACAGGGTCTCACTCTTTCTCTGGCTTGTCTTAAACCAGTGAGCTCAGGCAATTCACCCACCTCAGCCTCCCAGAGTGCTAGGATTACACGTGTGAGCCACCCGTGCCCAGTTATTGATCTGTTTTCTGATGTTGTCAGTTTCATCAGTCTAAGAAATTTTGGATCTCCAAAGTTGAAGGTAAAAAATCCAAAATTAATTATCAACTTAAAAAATGAATATTATTTTTCTCTCATTTCCCATACATTAGAATGTTTCTTCCTATCACATATATAGCAGCTTCTACTCTAACTCATAAATTACACTATGTATCTAACTTTTTCTTGTTGCCAATTATTGTTAAATGTGAAATATAACGAAATCCAAGTAAAATTATTTCAAGAATTTTTTCTCAATTTTTACTTGGCTTAATCCATTATCCAATTATTTAGTTTTGTCAATGTATATACAATTTTATTGGATTGTATTCATGGGTGCATCTTAATTCAGTCTTTTTTAACATGTGAGATTGTTTTTATAATGTTGCCACCAAATCTATGAATTTCTGAGAGCAACTTCTTGATATTGGTTCCCAACTACTCTCCAATTTACTTCTGTCTCATATTTGTAGTGACCCAACCCCTATCTCTAAACTGCAGTTATTTTACCCTATGATTTTAGTGTATTTTTAAATTTAAACTATTACATGTAAAAGTAGGTTATATTATTTCATTTTAAGATAATAAAGTTATTTATTTTTATAGGAAAGTTGAATTTATAGTGTTGGTGATACTTAACTATTAACCATTGGAGCTTATCGTCAGTCATGGAAGTGCCAGTCTTTGGACAGAGTTGAGAGTTTTATATAAGTATGCTTACGTCTAACACTATCAGAAAGATTTCTATATTTTTTAAAACATGTACTTCAAGCCTATTACCTTGGAAATTGGATAAACAAGAGCTCAAATATTTATTTGACCTGTTCTTGAAATGCATATTTCTAGACAGTAACCCTTAGAGGACTCTAAGTACTTAAAAATTTAATTTACTCAGATTGTAGTTATAGAATAAGTATAATAGTGCTCCCCAAATTTCCCCTTGCAATCTGCTTTCCATTTTTCTTTCCAGATGTCTAAATTCTCCTGGTACCCATCCTGTATTCTGATGGCACTAGATTAATTTACAGTCTTCAAAGGTCTGAGCAGTTTCAAGCTCTGAAGTTCTGCTATGCTTCTTTATCTTCAAAAGTCTTTCATCACCTTCTCCAATTGGAGAAAAAGGATTTCATCATAAGTAGTTTTCAATGTATCTGGTTTATATATGAAAATTCACGCTTTCCTGGGATTGAGAAAATACAAACGTGTTGAAAACAACCACATGAATTTGCATATTTGGAATGCCCCCATAATTATATAATTGGAAGATGATTGAAATTGCTCTCTTGTTTGAGGTTTACAAATTTCAGAGGGTATCAATTACTAAAAATTACAAAATGAGAACATTTTTTAATATGATAAAAAAGATTTTAGTCTATTTTACATACATGAGAAAATTGTGCAAATTTAGGAAATTCAAAGTATAGGTGGAATTATATAGTAAAGGAGATAACTGAAGAATTACATGGAAAGACACGTGTCTACTTAATCCCCTATGCCATAATGATCTCTGTGTCTTAATATGGACCTATTTTTTTCAATAATATAGTTTTCCTCACATGCAAAATTGTTTTCTTCAACTACCATTCCTGAAATAAAAATTAAATGTTCAGCTTAATGTCACCTATTCTGGGCAAGTTTTCTGGGGTCATTTTCCTTGGCAGACTTAAAACATTGCTCGGTTGGTAGGTTGATGTACCTGCTTTATAAGCATCATCTGGTTTTCTTGTAATACAATTTTATCTTTTCCATTGTACATTTTGGACTTTCTAAGGAAAGTGCTTTAAATTCATTCATATATTAATAACTGAATGAGTAAATATTTATTTAGTGCAGGCTGAACAAGTATGGCACATTCTGTGGTAGCCCAACTTATGGTAGAACGTGATCCACACAAGTGCTGGTTTTGTGTCTGTTTTGGCTCCCATGATTTCCGGGCACACACACAGAAAAAATTCTCGGGCACTTACTAATTTCTGTGGTTGGACAATATTTACAAGGAACAATCAATGCAATTTATTTCCAAAATTTTCTACTACTATATAGTTTTTTCAGTCATGGAGGCATCGTGCATGTATTACCTCAACAATTATACAGAAAAAAACTGCAGAAAGAAGTTTTTTAAATTTATGAATGTAATCTTAACTTTCATGCTTCAAAATCACCAAGCCAAAGCATCAAATATTAAGAAAAAGGTTTTAGAAACACATGTAAAAATTTGAGAAAGAAGTACACTTTTAAATTGAATTACCTGGATAAGAAAGGATTCCCAAACAAAACAAAATAGCAGAGGTCCTTAACTTGGTAGGTCTTAGGAGGATGATATAGGCCCTAGAGGGAGCACAGGGTAAAACTTTGCTACCACTGAAGCAGGACAAGGCAGCCCCATGACATGACACTTTAGTCCCAGTAGCGCTGATGCTCTGGCGGATGGAAAAACCAGCTTGCTGGAAGGGCCCACCTGCGGGGAAGACACTGGCGCCTTTCTGTCTCCTCCTCCTGCTCTTCTGTCTGGTCAATGTCATGTAAGTTTCCAGGGCCTGAGCCTCCATTCCACTGCTGGCTGTAACTGACAAGACCCACTCCCTGAGAAGGCAAAACAACCCCCTGGGACTATATAAACTCCTGAGCAGAGAGCACAAACACAGACCTCCCACGGATAGGGATCAGGAGAGCTTGTTCCCCTCCTGGGTTCTCTCTGCCAGTAGGTTTGGTTTTTGTAGTTGTTGTAAGTTTAGTTTCTGTAAATAAATCCTGACTTACCACTACTCCCGTGGTCCCTCAATTCCTTCTTCAAATAGAGGAAACTCAGGTGTCACCACTTTAGCATCTCTGAGCAAAGACAGTGTAACTAGGGTCTAGGAGGTGTTGGTTAGCCAGTGTGGTATCCACCACACCTCTTCTATTTTAATTTTGAGTGAGCCTACTTGGAGGAGCTGGACCTGTCAGGATATTACATGTTCACTCTCTACTTAATTAATACCCACTTGTTCCCAGAAGGAATAATATGTTTTAGTCCTACTTATTCCTCATGGACCCATTCCATTTTTAAGAATGGAGAATGTATATCCATCAAACTAGGAATACAACATTGATCTTTTGAAGAATGGCTATAGTGAAAAAGAAGCATCACAGATATTCTTGAAAATAACTCCACGGAACTATCAAAATATCTTCTCCAGAACTAGAAAAGTAGTAAAAACTATCCCATCAACAAAGTACTATGGAAGAAACAAGTCAACAAATGATGAGTCATGTGATGCTTGATTCTACAAAGGAAGTAAAAGCAAGGTATGGAGAAAGCTGACCAGCTGAACAAAGAGCACAGACCGGAGAGCTAGCCAGGCAGACCCTGTCTTATTATTACTGTGTGCACTAATTTAGGACATGATCTAAAATTAACGGAACAGTGGGGATTCAGTTAGCCATACACTTTTTTTTAAAAAAGTATGTAATGTAATACCTGCAAAAATACACAAGGTTTACCACACAGAATAATCATGACATCCTCCTGTAATGTAATGGTTGACTGACAGATTGGTTTAATGAAGACGAGTACAACCAGAGGACACTTGGGTGTGTATTTGTACTTCTTTGTTTTAAATTATACATTCACTAATAAATTAAACACAAGATGAAATAAGCAGATGCCAATTATATTAAATTTTTAAAGGCTAAAAAATGCAAATAATAATTATAAATTATGTTTAAAGATCATTGCAAGAAAGACTTTTTCCATGAAGCCAAAATATTAAAACTTAACTTCCTACACATTTGAAATTTTTGAAAGCCAAAGACCCCATAAAAATGTCACAATTAGTGAGAAAATTGTTTGCCACATATGTTATTACATAAAATGATTTTATAAATCAGTAATAAAACTATCAAATACAAAAAAAAGTGGGCACAAAACATGAAAACTCAGTTCACTAACAAAGAGTTTGGAAATGGTAATAAACACTAGAAAACAAAAAAAGGCACATTTATCCTTTTAGTAGCCAAACAACTAAAGTTAGTACTTTGTTAGGTGATATCTTTTTAACCTTTCACACCATAACACCACACACACCGTACAAGGTTATTGAGGCTGAGAAACACATATTAAATATCTTAAAAGTATAAATGAAATTATCAATAATCAATTTTAACAACCAATTTCAATACTCAGTCATAGATACAGGGGAAAAATAATTCCAAAAAAGATCCTCTAAGTATTGTTAATAACAGTAAAACTGTAAAACTGTAAGTACATATGTAGTACTAATATATATTAAAGTATTATTTTCTTTTCTTTTCCTTTTTTTTTTTTTTTTTGATTTTTTTTTTTTATTAAATCATATCTGTGTACAATAATTCAGTCATGGGGTACAGTGTACGGGCTTCAGATATTTTCATCGACCTGATTGTGATAACATTCCAGAGACTTTCTCATTACTTTGTGAGAACAATTTTGATCCGTATTTAGAAGTTTTCCCCTAACGCAGGTGAGATTAGCCCACATGATGAAATCCCCAAATCAGAGATGCTGGCGTGGATGTGGAGAAAAGGGAACACTTTTTTTTTGAGACAGAGTCTCAAGCTGTCACCCTGGATAAAGTGCTGTGGCATCACAGCTCACAGCACCCTCCAATTCCTGAGCTCAAGCGAGTCTCTTGCCTCTGCCTCCCAAGTAGCTGGGACTACAGGCGCCTGCCACACGCCCGGCCAGTTTTTGGTTGCAGCCATCATTGTTGTTTGGCAGGCCCGGGCTGGATTTGAACCCGCCAGCTCAGGTGTACGTGGCTGGCACCTTAGCTGCTTGAGCCACAGACGCCAAGCCTAAAGTATGATTTTCTTATGATGAATTATGCCATTTAGTAATTCATCACCAATTTGTTTTAAACTCAAACAGAATAAAATAATAAAATTTCAATAAGATAAAGTAAAGCATACACATGCTGTGCTAAAGAGTTAGCAAGGTATAAATAAATGTTTTCTACAAGGGTGGATGAAGATGACCCGTTAGACCTTAGAATATCAAGGGGAAATCATCTGGGGAGCTTGTAAACCTGGTAGAATGTGTATATGACCTTGCTGTTTTTGAAATAAGAGCTTAAAATAGAATTAACATACATCCAGCAGGTGCAATATGACTCTCACTGTGGTTGTTAAAATGACAATAAAGTTCACAAAAGATTAATGTATTTAGAATTGAATACAAACCATAAGACAAGGTACGGTTCTATTCCAGAATTGAAACTTTCTATTTAGTTTCTGTGCCTTTACGAAAAATAAGCTACATAGCCTCTCTGCTGGATTGCAAAATGTGACCAATACAGATTTTTTATCTCTATCTGACAATCCGACTACAGCCTGCTGACAATCTAACTACATCCTATAATTTACTTGGTGAAGGCCAACAAAAGACAAGAAAATTATAAGATGCTATGACTTAGAGTGTGAAAGGAAAAGATGTACAACCAGACCAGTCAGAGGAAAAAAAAATGTCTTTCTTGGAGACTGAATGGCACAGTGAATAGTGTCTGATTGATACCCAAGAATTCCATCAGTGCTAGTGAGTTGATGTCACATGAGTGACTGGATATTTTGCATGAGACTTTTTATCTAAGAATTTTTTTTTCATGAGAAGTTGGGTTAGAGTTCTCCAGGGATCAAATTTGGGCCATACTTAGGAGAGAAACTTGGCAGTGGGTTGTTCCTTCTGTTCAAGAAACCCACCTAGATGGGCAAAATGCTTCAACAGAAAGAAGGTGAAGATACATCCGGATGGTAGAGGCTGGAGAAAGGACAAAAGGATGCATGTGTGTACATTTGACAGATATTCACCCTCCTCAAAGGATGATCTGACACCTCTCTGACATAGTGGAAAATTCCTGAATAACAGTGACAATACCTCAAAATATTCCAGCCTCCTTCATTTCAATGACCCTTACACACTTCTTAGATAGATGTTGAGTAAGTGGCCTTTATTACTTCTCAGAGTCCTTCTTCTTTTTTTTTTTTTTTTTTGGCTTAGATTGAAAAATACTCTCCTCCTAGGAGAGAAGAAAATGCCCAGTGATCCTTACTGCACCTGTAACCCAATATAAACAAAGCTTTAGTTCCTACATCTTTTTGATCAATAAAATGTTCATTTTCTTTTATACCTTCTTTAAATCAAACAATGAGTTATAGTTTTTAAAAAGTTTAATTTTCTTTTAGTTTTCATACTAGTTATATGGAACCTAATAATTCTAACCAAATTAAAAATCTCTAAAAATATTAAATATTTAAACTGAATAAACACTGACATAAACACATATACATACATACACATCCACAAATCCTTATGAAAAAACAAAGTCAGCCCTGTGGGAAAGAGATTTTTGGTTAGTTTCCCTGCACTGCCAGTGCCTAGGATGGGGACAATTCAACAAAAGTTTGTTGAATGAAATTAACCAAGGTTTCCTCTTAAAACATCCACAGTGTGTGACACACCTCTTCGGGGCAGGACACTATTAATAGAGGGACTTCACCCAGCAAATGCAAGCAGTATAACCTGGCTTAGTGTACCCCCAATGATTCCCCAATAATAAAAAATGAATAAATAAATAAACCACAAAAGTCATTTAAAAAAAAAACAGGAACAACACAAAATTTCCCACACTTTTTATTATTCTTATAATTAGTACTGTTTTGAAATGGTCACAAATGTATTGGAGTAAGGAAAAGGTAGAATGCACCTCTATTTTTAGCTTTCTTTCTATTTATCAGCGGAGGCACATGTAATAAATATGGCTTAACATATGACAAACTTAATAAATTCAAGGAAATCAACTAAAATAGCATGAAAATCTGTATGAAAATTCATCAGGTCAAGGGATAAAAATATAATATATGTTTACTTTTTAAAATTAAGTTAGAAATAGTTTTGAGAATCAGAGTAAGTCAAACTGTTCATTGATTTCTTCCCATCATAGGAGTTTTCTTTCACACTAGATGCTTCTTTATATTCTACATACATTTCCATTTGGTGATTATTTGACTAATGTTTATCTCTACAGCTGGTGGTAAACCCCAAGGATAGGAACTATCTGTAGTAAACAATGAAATCCCAGGCTTACCATAGTGCCCGCTGCACAGTGCAGATTTGATAAATATTTGGAGAATGAATAAACAAATGAATAGATTCAATGCAAATGAATAAATAAATGAATTCCTGCAAAACTGTAGTGTAGGGAACGCCAACATTGGTGTCCGGTGCCTCACGAATACTGGCTTATGCACTCAGCGTATGTTAGGTACACACTGTATGATGACACATTTCATAAATTGGTCAGGATCATAATGATTTGAATGGCAGATGAGAGTCCCTTATAAGTAAAATGTTAAACATGTAAGTCAGTTTTCATGTGAAACATTTGCATTAATACCATATGAAAATTATTTTTTAAAAAAGACTCAATGAATTGCAAAACAAAATGACAGAAAACATACCAGTTGGTATTTTTATTTCTGAACTGCTCGTGAACTATCTTTGGCTTCCATAGTAAGCTTTTAAATCAACTATTGCATGCATACTATTTTGTGATTGGGGCAAATGAGATACAATTTTAAAAATTTCTTGTTTGTATCCAAAATAAGGAAAATTTTTTTATGGTATACTACAACACATATTTTAGAGACAATAGAAAATTCAATTTCTATAAGGTGGAAAATAACACTATTAAGAAACTGCTAAAATTCAGAAATAAGATTTCTTTTTTAAAAATCTCAGATTACTATGGGGCAAACAATTAAGTTACATTGTTTGCATTTATTATATAAAGTTCAAATTGTAGTTGAGCCCTTCACCCAGGGGATGTGCCATCTGTCCTTACATTTTTGCCCAAAGGTAAGAGTTCACCCTTCCCTTTCCTTCTTTCTCCACTTGTGTTTAATTCACTTGTTCTCTCCTGTGAGTTTCAAAGAAAGTCGTATAATGTACTCAATACTAACAGGAAATAAGATTTCTTTGCATGCTTTTTCAAGATCCAGTTTTTAAAAATTTTACATTTTTTTTAACTAAGCGGTTTACCAGTTTTTACTTTACAAGAAGCCTACATTTTATCAGAATAAAAATTGATTATTATTAATTATTAATGAGCATTCAATCACATTAGTAATTCTCATTCTGACTTACTAGAAACTTCTCAGCAAAACTTATTTTATTTTAAGATGATTCCTGAGGTGCTGCCATTTCTTCATTTTAATTCATTATCTTATGTCACTCTTACTGACCTTTTTTGCAGTTTACAAATGAATCATAAAATGAGATGTTGCTCTACTTATTTTTGAATGAGGAGAAAGCATTGGTTGTGATGAAAAATCACTAGTATTTTTTAAAAATTAACAGGAAAATCTCAGTTCTTTTTCAACTTCTTACACCAAGTAGACTCATATAAATTGACTCAAAGTCCAAAACAATGAGTAATGCGCAGCTGGAATAATCCTCTATAAGATGAATGAAAGCTGACAACTTCCATTACAATTGGAACTGTCTCTTTGTATATGGATGTGATTTAATAGAAATCTGACATTCAATAAAACTGACTTTCTTTTATGATATATAATAGCTAGTCTGAGTTTACCCGTATGCATTTTATGGAAAAAAATGGAGCAATATCCTCTTCTAGTGATATGCAAAATTTTCTATCAACCAAGAATCAGAGGATTTTTTATTATTAGATCAAAAAGAAATAGATGTGTGACCTTCCTAAACTGAAATTTTACTACATACTCTGAACTCTGCTCAAACCTTCTTTCTTATTTCTTGAAGCAACACAAAGACTCTGCTGACATTATGTTCAATCATTCTTTCATATTTGATTTAATTGGTTCAAACTCACATGTGTTTAATGTAGGGTAAGAAAGAAAGCTATCCAAGGGGATATTCTCCTGAAGCATAACGTCCGTATATATAAACCAAATTTAAATAATAAGTATTTTTTATCCAACTTTAGGATGATTTTTAGAGGAAAACATAATCAGGAATACATCAGGAACTATAGTATAAGTAAATCAAGGCTTTTCAAGAGCATAATTTGTTTGTAAGCCAGGCTGAGGTTTCATTTGAAATATAGTTTAAGTGTATCAGTATTCATTTGGTAAGTTATGACTTTAAGTCACTCCATGTTACCATCATATCCTAATTCTACATAAAAATTATTCTCTTGTGATTTTAGAAAACATGGTAGCAGAAAATGATGAATGTTCCAAGATGTATTTATTGCTTATGCTTATTTGTCTCATTAACTTTTAAAATATTTTTATAGATGTATAGTACTAATTTGTACATAGTTATATTGTACATGTGATTGTTTTTACATGCATAGCATGTGTAATGGCTAAATTCAGGTACTGAGGATATGTATTACCTCAAGTATTTATCATGTGTCTGTTGAAAACAATTCAAGTCCTCTGTTTTGAAATATACAATACATTGTTGTTGTAAATTACTCTTCCATCAAACATTAGACCCTATTTCTGCCATCTACCTGTATGTTTGTGCCCGTTAACCAACCTCCTCTATTCATCCTTTTACCCTCTCCCAGCCTCTTGTAACCATCATTCTACTCTCTGCCTTCACGAGATCATCATTTATAGTTTCCACATATAAGTGAGAACAGGAGGCATTTATCTGCATCTGACTTCATTTCTACTTAACGTAATGAACCACATTTCCATTCATATTGCTGCAAATTATAGTATCGCATTTTATGTCAGACAATGTTTCATTTGTGCATATATATCACCTTTTCTTTACCCATTCTTTTTGGTTATTTCTTAGGTGGATTCCATATACATATTTGTATGGAATTGCTGTTGTGAGTAATGCTGCAATAACTCAGGAGTTCAGGTACCCCTATAACATACTGATTCCCTTCCCTTCTAGTAGTTTTAAAGTATGGGGCTTTTATCACAATTGATTTTGAGTTAATTTTTGTATCATGTAAAAGACAGGGGTTAAGTTTCATATTGTTTTCATTCAGCAAATAGATGTCCAGTTTTCCCAATACCATTTATTGAAGAGAGTCTCCTTTCCCAATGTTCATTCCAGGTACTTTTTATCAAAACTCAGTTGGCTGTAGCTATGTGGATTTATTTCTAGGTTCTCTATTCTGTTCCTTTTGTCTATCTGTTTTGAGGCCAATACCATGCTGTTTATATTACTATGTGCTTGTAATATATTTTGAAGCCAACTTGTGTGCTGCCTTCAGCTTTGCTCTTTTTGATCCAAATTACTTGGATAATCATAATCTTTTTGTTTGTTTCCATACAAATTTGAGGATTTTTTTCCTCCTATTTCTTTGAAAAATATCATTGATTTTTTGACAAGAATTGCATTAAATGAAAGAGTGGCCCTGGATAATATGATCAGTTTTATAATATTAGTTCTTCCAATCCATAAGCATGAGATGAATTTCTATTTGTTCATCCCCTATTCAATTTCTTTCATGGGTTTTTTGTAGTTTTTTTGTAGAATTCTTTTATGTCCTTTGTTAAATTTATTCCTAGGTATTTGATTTTATTGTCCAGCTATTGTAAATTGAATTGGCTTTTTTTATACAGAGAAACACTGTTAATATTTTCATTTTGATTTGTATTCTATAAATTTATTGAATTTTTTATCAGAAGTCAGATTTTTTATGGCATCTTTAGTTTGTTATTAATATATACAATTGTGTTACATCTGCAGAAAGGATAATTTGCCCTTCTCTTTTTTAATTTGGATGCCTTTCATTTTTTTTTCTGTTGCCTGAGAACATATATGGTGTTTGTTTTTTCACTCTTTAGATACTTCACTGAGGATAATGGTTCTCAGTTTCATACAAATTGTCAATAAGGCCTTCATTCATCCTTCCTCATGGCTGAGTTATATCCCATGGTACACAAGTATCAAATTTGTTAATCCAATCATGAACTGATGGGCACATGGGTAGATTCCACATATTTGCTATTGTGAATTGTGCTACAATAAACATTTGAGTTCAGGTATCTTTTTTTTTTTTAGAGAGAGTCTTACTTTATCGCCCTCAGTAGAGTGCCATGGAGTCACAGATCACAGCAACCTCCAACTCATGGGCTTAGGCGATTCTCCTGCCTCAGACTCCTGAGTAGCTGGGACCACAGGTGCCCACCACAACGCCTGGCTATTTTTTGATGCAGTTTGGCTGGGGCCAGGTTTGAACCCACCACCCATATATTGGGGTCAGCACCCTACTCGCTGAGCCCCAGGTGCCGCCCAGAGTGCAGGTATCTTTTTGATAAAATGAATTCTTACCTTTTAGGTTAATACAGTAGTGAGATTACTGTATCAAATGGAGAGTCTACTTTTAGTTCTTTGAGGAATTTCTATGTTATTTCTTGTAGAGATTGTACTAATCTGCACTTTCAACAACAGTATATGTGACATTATAAAACCTTTCAGATACACAAAAATTAAAAAATGAAAAATCTTCACAGATGGAAACAAATGAAGCTCTCCTAGTAACAGCAATAAGCTGAGCAAGTTGGAACTTGCATGAGTGAATCAGAAAAGATGCTGTTGACCATGTTTCTTGGAAATAAAATAAAGGAATATAACATGGGCTGTCTCAAAACTTTTGTAGTGACCCGTGTATAAGCATTCCTTTTCTCTGTATCCATACCAGCATCTACTATTTTTATAAAAGACATTCTAACAATAGTAAGATAATATTTCATTGCAGTTTTAATTTTTGTTTTTCTGATACTTGATGATATTGAATATTTTTTTCATATTTGTTGGTTATTTATCTTACTTTGGAAAACCTCTATTCATGCCTTTCTGCCCACTTTTTAATAGGATTGTTTAAGTTTTGCTTACAGACTTGTTTGAGTTCGTTGCACATTCTGGATATTAACCCCTTCTTGGATGTGTAGTTTAAAATGTTCTCCCATTAAAAAGTTATGTATTTTCTCTGTTGATACTTTAAAAATGGGTATTTATTTATTTTTCTTGTTGCTATTATTGCCATTGAGTTCATAGTCCTAATTTCCTTGCCTAGATCAATATCTGGAAAAATGTTTCTTACATTTTGTCCTAGAATTCTTATAGCTCCATGTGTTACATTTAAGTGTTTAACTCATTTTGAATTATTTTTGGTGAGTGGTGAGAGATAGAGGTCCTGTTTCATTCTTCAGCATGTGGTTAACCAATATTCCCTTCATCTTTTATTTAATAAGGATCGTTTTCCCTGGTGTATGCTGTTGTTTGCTTTGTCAAAAACTAGTTGACTGTAGGTAGAATTATACCTGGGTTTCTATTCTGCTGCATTCTTTAATATTACTATTTTTGTACCAATACAATTTTTTTTTGGTTACCACAGCCTTGTCTTATAGTCTGAAGTCTGGTAATGTGATGCCTCCAGATTTGTTTATTTTTCTTAAGATTGCATTAGCTATTCCAGATCTTTTCTAGTTTCAAATGGAGCATAGACTCCTTTTTCCTAGACCTGCTGAATATGCCATTGTTGTTTTTATAGGAATTGTTTTGAATATGTAAACTACATTGGGTAGTACAGACATTTTTATAATGTTGATTCTACTGATACATAAGAATGAGATATTTTTCATTGCCTCCTGTACCATTTCTTTGCTCAGTGCTTTAGAGTTCTCCCCTTAGAGATCTTTCACCTTCCTTGTTAAGTATTTTCCTAGATATTTTCTTTGTAGCTATTGTGAAGGGTATTGAGTCTTTGATTTAACTCTCAGCTTAATTGTTTTTGGTACACAGAAATGCTACTGATTTGTGTGTAATGATTTTATAACCTGAGACTTTGCAAAATTTATTTCTTAATTCCAGGAATCTGAGCGATAGAATTTTAGTTCTTTTCATCTCAGAGAGGATCCTGCATTTCCCTAAACTTCTCATTTTGTTAGTTCCCTAATTCTGAAATGCATAACTGGAATACATATACTCAGCAGCTAGCAGAGTCTTCATGTTACTTCCTTGATACATGGAATGATAGCTATTTTGGTGAGTAAGGCCTAGTAGAAGTCAGTAGGCTGTTTAACTCACAAGAATAAGTTCTCCATAAGGTTGTACAATCATCTCTCATTATCTTTGGAAGGTTGGTTTCAAGATTCTTAATGGACAGTAAAGTTGAAGAGAGTCAAATTTCTTGTATAAAATGATGCAGAATTTATATATAAATTATGCACATTCTTTTGTACCCTTAAAATTATTTCTAGATTAATTATAATACCTAATATAATGATAATGTTATGTAAATAGTTATATACTATATTTAAAAAATTATATTATTTTTATTTGTTTATTTTTTAACATTTTCATTTGGCAGTTGGTTGATTACAATGAAGCAGAGCTCACAGATACAGAGGGCCAACTGTATTTGTTCTGTATCAGTATCCAGCGTATAGTGTTATTACTCTCAAAGCTTGGATTCTTAGGTCAAGGGATCAGGAGGTGAAAATGGGAGTGATACCACTTATTATCACCTGTACTGACCCAGCAGCAGAATTTTGAATTCATGGTCCCAAAACTTTATGCTCTGCTGCCCTAGAATTTTAAAACTGTCACTTGGCCACTTGGGGTTCCTTATGTATGTGAATTAGGCAAATAAAGGAGCCATGATGTTGGCTAGGTGATTGATCCTGACTACCAGGAATAAATTAGACTACTATTGTATAATGGAAATAAGGAGGATTATGTCTGAAATACAGAGGATATCTTAGGATGTCTCTTATAACTACCATGTCCTATGACTAAAGGCCAATGGAAAATTATAACCATCTATTCTAGGAAAGACTACTATGGGCCAGACTTTTAAGGAATAATAGTTTAAGTCACTTCACCAGATTAAGAATCATGACCAGGTGTGGTTCTTACTATAGGCAAAGGGAATATAGAATGTAAAGCAGGAGATATTTATAAATATCAGCTATGACCACATGACTAGTTATAGAGAAAAAGAATGTAATTTTCATGAACATTTCCTCCTTATTTTATTAAGAATATGTTTGCATGTACATGCAAGCATATATAAGATATCTTTGGTAACTTCACTCTCTTATTTCTGTATATGTAGCATAAGGGAGATTGACTTTTATTATTATGGACATAATCAACTTGTTAACGATTGTTATGATTCCTTGTGCTTCCTTTTCTGTTAACTTGACAGAGCCCTCATGTACCCAAATCATAGATTAAACAATATCCCGGTGGCAATTGTAAGAGATGAATTTATCATTTGAATTGATAGACTAAGCAAAGCAGATTGCATGTGACCCTCATTTAATCCACTAAAAACATAAATAGAATAAAAAGACAGTAAAGACACTTTATCCATATTACTTCTTTTTCATTAAATTTCAGATTAATATAAAAATACATACAATTGGGTTACATTGATTTAATTTGTTAGGTAGTTTCCAAGTTGTAATTGAGTCTTTACCCAGGAGGTGTGCCACGTACTCCTACATTACACCTGTTAGGTGAAAACTTACCAATCTCCCTCCCTCCCTTTCCTCTGCTACCCCTACATGAATTTTATTGTGTTTTTCTCTTGTGTTGACCTGTAGTTGCTCATCTAATACTTTCCAATTAGTATTGAGAACATACGGCGTTTACTTTTCCATTTTCGAGATACTGTACTAAGGAGAATATTCTTCAACTCCATGCAGGGATAACATATGAAACTGTAAAGCCTCCATCTGTTTTTTGTGGTTGGTTAGTCTTCCATGGTATATAGATACCACAGTTTATTAATCCATCCATGGGTTGATGGGAACTTGGGTTGTTTCCACATCTTTGTGATTGTGAATTGAGCTGCTATATACATTTGAGTTCAAATGTCCTTGTGATAAAATGATTTATTTTCTTCTTGGTAAGTAAGTAATCTAATCTAAGTAATGGGATTGCATGATTTGATCTAATCTAATCTAATCTAATCTAATATAAGTGCAGTAATCTAAGTAATGAGATTGCAGGATCAAATGGAATGTCTACTTTCAGCTCTTTGAGGATTCTCTGTTCTTCTTTACAGAAAGGCAGTACTAGTTTGCAATCCTACTAACAGTATATAAGTGTTTCCTTCTTTCTTCACCCACACCAGTCTGCAGTTGAGGAACTTTGGAATGTGGATATTCTCACTGGAATTTGGTGATATCTCAAGGTTGTTTAGATCTGCATCAACTCTGATGACTAAGGACTAACTGAGTATTTTTGAAGTGGAACATTCCTCTTCTCCTGCCTTGCAATAGGACTTAGACTGGACCTTACACCATCAATTGTCTTGGTTTTCAGGTCCTCAAAATCAAACTGGAACTGTAACATTGTCTTGTCTAGGATTTCACCTTGCCACCTGCAGACATAGAAATTTTTCATTTTTCATGATCACTTGAGCTATTTCCCTATAAAATCTACCTATCAACTTATCTATTTCCTGTTGATTCTGTTCCTTTATAGAACCAAGAGTAATACACAACCATATATATGCTTTTCTTAGATGTTTTGTTCAAGTAAGAGAGGCTCAGAACCTGAAAACACAAGGCAGATCATCCTCAATATCCAAGAAATAGGTAATTTAAATTTGTTACTCTTAAAAAGTAAAACAAAACAAAATAAAACAAAAACTTCTTAATGTCAAAAGAACCTAAAGAATCAGACTGAGAAAAGTAAGACAGTACCTAAACACGTAGAGAGTTGGAGTATTGTACTGTGGATCTGAATATAAGGGAAATAACTCAATAGTGGTGTCTGAAAGAGAAACTATTGCTGCTTCAGCACTGTCTATATCTAGATACCAATAGTCTGAACCTTGTGGCAAGGACAAACCTATTTTTATATCAATGTTAATGACTGAACACTCTTTATAGGAAGGGTGAAAGTCAGAAATAACAGTTAGTTGGATCTGAAACTTAGGAGGAACAAAATAGACACAAACAGCTTATCCACTAACTGCACTAAATAGGCCAGAATACTAAGGAACTAAAGTGGCTTATAAATACCTTAAGCATTCTAAAAAAAGGAAATGTGACTCTAAGTATATAACAGTTCCTCCAAGTGTCCTTTCCTATCTACATACAAAGTCATATCAAAGAAATCCTAGGTAAGAGTAACCTTTTTTGCCCGTTCTTCCCATTTGCCTCTATTTGAGGCATCACCATCCCTTCTAGTTCACTGGTGTAATTCTTTTTTCCATTAGCTATAATAGGTTTTATACCAATGTGAAGCAACGGCATCATTTTACACTGACTGGGTTGATGAGAAATACCTCCACTCAATTAGTTTCTCAATACTAGAATTTTCTGAAATAAGGAAATAAGCAATCTGAAAACCCTAAGCTGAAAATTAGGTAAAACTGTCTCTATTTTTATACTCCACAGTGTTTCAAAAACTTGACACCTTTTATGTAGCAAAAATAGAGAAATATATCCAATAGTCCTTGGGAGAATAGTGGATCTTGAGTTACCCTTCACAAATGGAATACTTACAAAACTATACAAGTAACTTTTAACAAGTTTCCTGGGATAAATTGCCACATATTTGGGATTTTTGCATTTTGTCATTATGGTTTCCACTTAGGTTTTTGAAGAAAAAAAAAACTTTTATCTGACATAAAATTGAAATCAGATTATTATTTGAATTCATTAGTTTATAAAAATTGTGCTCGTTCTTGCTAATATTTAGGTGAGATAAATATTATCTTACTTATAGTAAAATACCATCTGAACATCAGATAGTGGTTTAAATATTTATCAGAAATATAATACATTGGGAAGGAACTGAAAGAAAAATCAACTAATTTTTGGTCATATTAATCAAAAGCTGTGTAAGAGCATGCAACTTTTCTTATAGAAAGAAGAATGCAGAATTGCAAGAAATATGACTACATAATAAGTTTTACTGAGGACACAAAAATAATCATTTTATATAAAATATAAAATTTTACATCTCTTCAATTAAAAACACAAATGAATATACATGATTATCTTCATATATACACATGTGCACAGAGACACAACTATAATTTTAAATGTATATAATATCTTTTTCCAATTTTGAGTGAATTACTTCAATTGGCTATTTGTCTGTTCTTCTGATAGAGCACTGAGTTACTTATTTTAGAAATCAAAATGCTTAAAAGTTCTTCTTGACCTCCTGAAGATAAGTTTATTCTCTTTTTAAGTTCATTACTCTGTCCAGAGGTTTAGAGTATAATTGACCACATAGATTTTTCTATATGTAATAGAAAATTTTTGCAAATTTTTATTTTCCATGGAATGTTCATCCTTATGTGCATAAGAGGCGAATGGTGACAAATAAGGGAGGAGACAATATTAACTTTTTTGCTTGGTTATTCAAAAATTACATAACACATTTTTATCTTATAACTTAGCTCACAGTTTTAGATAAAAAAATACCAAATGTATAGAGCAACAAATATACCAATCATTGAAGGAAGACTTTACATCAATATGTTGAAGAAAAAGCAAAAGAAAGCATTAAAGGAAGAAAAATACTCCCCAAAAAAGGACAAAAAGACATTTCAAAAGGGAATGATAAGACTACAAAGAAGGAAATGGTTGCACACTGTTGTTCTGAACTATTATACAAGCATTCATGGAATCCCACAGCTGCTTGCTTTCCCCTTCACTATAAAAGGGCTGGACTATTTGATCTCTAAAGTCCTTTCAGTGTCTGTTTTCTTGCATTCCTTCACCATGGTCTCACAGTTGCATTCATGCAATTTGTGGTGGTGTCTTGCTGAGTGGAGTTTATTATTGCTGTTACATGTTTTTGTGTGTCATATGATGCCTGCTCTGATTCCAGGAAAAGAGTTCTAAAATTGCTTTGAAAGGTGGCGTAGGTGCTGGCGTCAGAGCATGGCTTCCCAAGGGGAGAACTTCCAAATCCCATAGTGATATTTAGCTATGAGGTATGTAGCACTTTTTCTAGGACGAGTTCATGTACTTAATTGTCAACCCTCACATACATATACATCTGTAAATGCATTCATAACATAATTATAAGGGAAAATAGATTCATATTAATTATATTAAGAAAAATTAAGCTACTTATCACATGGTTTGCTGTTTCATTTTCCTTCCTCTGGATGCAGCACACATCCTATAGGTCTGTGTTTCTGTGGGCCTTTTCCCTGATCATTAAGCCTTTGTTCTATATTGCAGTGAGCTCTGGAGGGATTTTATAGTGACTGGTCTTCTCCCCATGTAACATGACAAGGAGTGCATTCTCTAGACGGTCCAGATACTACCCATGAAAGCTTCCTGGTGTTTCTAGAGGAAAAAAAAAAAAAAAAACATTCAAATGGGTGGCCTTAGAAACTTTACACTATCCCACTAACTTACATTCATCCTCCAAGGAATCATCCAAATTTCTCCTTAATATTCCCGCAGGCATCTAGCAGCTTCTGTCCAAGGTAAGAAAATGTTTGACTCTACTGTCTCCCTCTGTGTGCCTTCACCAAGGGATGGTTGTTTATCTTTTAGCCTCTGGGGTCATATGGGTTTTAGAAAAGTCATTATTTTGGAGCCTGAACAAGATTTTTCTTGTGTTAAGAATAGAAGCTTCTTTTCTTTCAGCTCTGAGATATCTAAAATGAATTCCAAAGTGGTTAATCTACTATCGAGTAAGCAAACCATAAAAGTCATTTGTTTAATGTTATTCTACAGAGAGGACTCTTTCATGTAATAAACTTAATTTTAGAAAATTGAAAGTACTAATTTCCAAAGCTAAAAATAATAATGAGCCATTCTATAGTCGTAATTACTTACATCATTTAAATACATGTGTGCACAGCTTCTAGTTAATTGACTGTACTTTATCTCTTGTATCCCTTTGACCCCAAGGAAAAATTAAAGCAAGAAAATTAAGCACATGCATTAGAAACTGTAATCGAGGGCTGGAATATATTGTTCAAAACATGATTGTTCATTTATGAAATAAAAACAAAATAAAAAAACAAAAAAACAGGATTAGTAACAGGATCAACTGAGAACAGAGAAAAGTTTTTTTTTCTTTTCCCCAGAAAAAGTGTTTAGATTATGAGTTTCAGAAAACCCCTTGCTTAATTTTATTGGTTACCTTTGGCTAAAAGTATAAAATTGTAATATTATCAATAATGTTGAAGATGACAGTAATGACAATAATGATCACGATGGTGATGATGATGATTTAAGTTCCAATTCTCTTTAAAAGAATGATAACATGAGGTTTTCTTGCCCTAACAATATTTCACATCACAAATTTTTTGAATAAAAATCATCATCACTTACATTTATTTTAACATATTATTAGAAAATTTTCATGTGTTCATTTATTCATTATTGTCTATAACCCTGAATAATTTTCTTAATATTCCCAATGTGGAGGTGTGGAACAAAAGTTCAAGGATAATAGTTCATTTTCTACAAGTCACAAAGCTAAGTAGATCAAACTGTGGACTGACAACTCCAAA
Source organism: Perodicticus potto (assembly GCA_963574655.1). Lineage (NCBI taxonomy): Eukaryota > Metazoa > Chordata > Mammalia > Primates > Lorisidae > Perodicticus > Perodicticus potto. The sequence goes on along the minus strand of CAUYRH010158036.1, from coordinate 24,204 downwards.
ATTCTATCATGTTTTCATTCTTCCTACTGAAAAATTGGAAGGATGTGCAAAGTAGAGTACAAATTCTTAAGCCTCAACTGAAAAAGTCGGCACAATAGTAGTAACATTTCATAATTAATAGTAACCAGATACTGCTGTAAGCTCTTATCACATTTAACCTATGCATGATAGATATGAGGTACGTGTTATTGTTACTCTCGTTTTATGAATAAATAAGCTGAAGCACAGAGTAAAGTAGCTTGGCCAAGATGGTACATCTAGTATGAGAAAATGTGAACACATTCTGCAGACTATCTGACTTCAGAGAGTATATTGCCTTATGAACCTTATGAACCAGTGTCTGGCGGAGGTGTTTCTCATATGTATGTTTATACACACTATGTATACACATATATGTGTATGCAAACAATGTATATATGTGTATACACACGTATCTCTAACTCATGCACACACATACACATATACATACACAAACAGCCATGTGCTACACAATAATATTTCAGCAAATAATGAATGACTCCTATGACAGTGTCTCATAAGATTATAATACTATAATTTTACTGCATTTTCCTCTGTTTAGACACACAAATACTTACCATTGTGTTATAATTGTGTATATTATTTAATATAGTAACATTTTGTAAAGACTCAATGCCTAAGAAACAATAGACTATAGGATACAGGCTATTTGTGCAGTATGGTATACTAAGTATGTGCTAAGGTAAGTTTTCACAAAAAAAAAAAATTACTAAAGCATTCTCAGAATGTATCCCCATTGTTAAGTAACACATTATTCTCTCTCTCTGTGTGTATATATATACTTACATAAATATATGAGAGGAGAGAAACAGAGGCAGAGAGACAGAGACAGAGAGACGATATGTTTAGATATTTACAAAAGCTTTATATATTCATGAAGAATAGATAGATTCAAATGTTATTTCAATATTCCACAATCTTACCTTTTACATATGAACATAATTAACATATTTTATGATATTTTTTCTTGGTGTACATAATAATGTTTTATATGGCTAGCATTATACTCTAAAAGTTGCTTTGTAATGTCCTTTATTTTTATTATCTCTTAATTCATAGATGATATAAGCCGTGCTATCCAATTTTACTGCTTATATTTTTAAAAAGAAAATTAGCACATAAACAATGAAGATTCCTAAGAAAGTACAGTGCAAATTCTTATGCTCCATCCTGTGTGATGTGACTAGAACTGCATATGAATGGACATGTGGGGCTCACACACTCCTTTTAAGAAAGAACCTAGATGAATGGGGTTATGACAGTTTGGGGCCATTAACTCCTTCACATCTGTCTCATCTTTCGAGCCAAAATCATGTTCCTACGATGGCCATCCACAATAACTAAAACTGTTAGTTTGGGCTTTGATTTTGGAAGTGTTACGGAAATGAATAATAGAACATAGCATCTCCAGGAACAAACCGGATGGGTGACCACTAAGGGTGCTGTGCAATGTAATCATATATGATTAAATGAAGAAAAAAATGAGTGGAAAAATGGCTAAGAGTAGCCTCAAAAAAATTTATCATTGCTTGTCCAGTTCCACAGTTTTCACATCTGAAACATATTGGCTAGAGAGATTTCCAGGTTTCTAGAAAGAAGAATCCAGCAACATTACGGCAAAATTTTTCTGTTATGGTACTAGTTCGTTTCCATGTTTCCTGGGGCCATTTTTTTCATGACAGTACAACTCCCAGAGAAAATCACATGACAATTTAAGAATTGTTGAACATGAGTCTAAGTTGAGACTACTTCTCAGATATGTGAAGTTTTTATCATGTTTCTCTCCTCATTAAATTAGACTTTTTCTGGTTTATGTAAAACATGAAATCCTTTTCAAAGTAGAGCATGTAGTGAGTTTACTGCATTGGAGAACCTATCTAGTGGTTCTTTAACCATTTTCAAGATATATAATTGGAAATGGCACATTATGTAGCTACAGCAGTCTCCATGTTGGGATCTAGGCTTGTGGTGTGAGAGCTCTGATAGCAGTGAAGGTAGAATAGAAGTTTCTATAATTTCCCCCAGCCAAGATAGTAAATCAAAGCCCATAATGCATGGTACAGCAAGAAGGTGGAAATGAGTACAACCTGTAAAGATCTGAAGAGTGTAGAGCAGTGGGTCCGGTGCTTTGACATACTGAGTTCCTTGAACTAACGGAGCAATTTCAAAACCAAGCTCTCTCTCTGACCTTCTTCCACCCCCAACCCCCATCTCTCACCTCTCTTCTTCTCCTTAAGCATAGGAACAGGTTTTTCTCTAAAGTTATCTTGTCTACCTAAACAAAAGACCTCCCGAGGAAGGACTCAATTGCCTTCAATTTGCTCACTGAAATTTTATTAAGAAAAATTAAGCGTCTTGGCTTGTGACTCAGGATATAGACATTGGTCTTGATCCCAAACCCACAACGTCCAGTAGAATATCATTAATGTGGGGCTCTGTGGGAGAGTCCAATCTGAATTGAAGGAATTTTGTAATGTGTAAGGCTGAATCATATGAATTTTTCATTTTTGTAGAAAAAATATCAACAGGCAAATAGCCAATATTGTTAATAGGCAAATATCAATAATTTCATATGGTTCCATCTAATATTTACAAACAGGTTGTTTTATTCACCTTCTAATCCGACCCGCAGGCTCAAATAAAACCCCTAACATAGAGACTTTTTCTCACCTTTCTTTAGTTTTCTTGAGACTAGAAAAAAAATATTAAACTCATGTCACAGAGGAAAGGACTGAAAATCAAGAACCATACTTAGGTCTTATCGGAATTTCGTTCCAGATTATTATTCTACAGGTCCCTTTTTTCCCTCCTAAAAATCATTTACTCTTCCTCTAAAAGAAGGCCTACATCCCTTATTTCCCTCTCTCTCCTATGAAGAAGGACATATCAACTTCACACCTAATGGGGTTTTGGAGCACCCACCCTTTAGTGATGCTTTGTTGTATGTAAATAAATTTGTAGGCTTTTTTGCTCTAAACTAGGCTATTATCAATTTACGTCTCAGACTCAAATTTCAAACTTCAAGAGGTGTGAGCTCTTAAGGTGTGTGAGGTTCCTTAAGTACTATCAAGATAGAGAGTTTAACAAACTACAGTAGTCCCTCCACGGTTGACCACCTGCCTACATTGACCATCCCCTTACGTTGACCTAATTTTTATAGACTAGACATGTACCACATGGGCTCAGTGGAAAACTGACCTCGCTGTATTGGCCACCTCTTGTAAGTTCTATCTTGACCACTGGACTACCCTCTATAATTTGGCCAGTTGGGTCCATTCTAAACCAAGGGGTAGAAGGCGTGGGCTTTGCCTTTACTACACATTATTCTTTCACATTTTATTATTACCATGTGTTCAATTGGCCTAATATTCTATTGTTTATCACATGTTATGGAATATTTTTTTCAACATGAAGGACTGGTCTGAATTGTAGATACACGCTACAAACACTTAACAACTTTACAGTTAATTGAGACTTGCCCAAAAAAAAAGAACTCCAAAAGCTGACATTAAAGGGAAAGGTTGATTCTCCACATTTTCTGGAAAGCAACATTCAAAGAAAAATGGCAGAGCATTTTGTACTAGTGAGACTACAGTTAGCAACATCCAAAAACATAAATAAGAGTACATGGAGAAAAGTAGTGAGGAGAACAGAGAGTTAGAGCAAAAGAGTAGGAAAACTGCCTTGATGAAGTTAATGAAGTTACATTAAGCTGGTTTGAACACTGGGGACACTTGATGTCCAAATCTCCAGGCTGATGATCCAAAAAATTGCTAAAAACATTGCACAGTAATTTGGGGTGTCGCATTTCCGAGCATCAAGGGGTTGTTTTGAGAAATTTAAACTGTGCCACCAAATTTCCCAGAATGTCTTGTTTGGTGAATCCAATGATGTTCCAGTAGAAGTTATGGAAGAGTTCACCAAAAGTTTCCAGACTTTGCTAGAGGTTTTAAAGATGATGTCTTTAACCATGACAAGTGTAGAGTCTTTTTCAAGGCAATGTGTGACAGGAGCTTCATTGTAAGGATGAAAAAGGTAAGAGCAGAAAACTTTCCAAAGAATATTTTACAGTTCATCTGTGACTAGCTCAATGGGAGAGAAACCAAGCCCTTTGTGAGTGGTTAAAAGGGAAAGCCATGCTTAATTAATAGATTGAAACCTGAAGACCTCCTTGTCACTAAGACATCAATGTGAATGAATAACTCCTGCCCTATTTCAGGAGTCTGTAAAGGGTAACGACAGAGAATGACAGTGAATTGGCTACTGAATCTTTTAGTGCTGTCTCGCATTTGAGATGAGGTCGCACTTCTCAAGAAGGGCCCAGATAATGACTAAGCAAGGCTGTACGTGGTATTCTAGTGGGCAGTCTTCCCTGTAGTGCTCTTGATTTTGCCAGCAGAGACTTTGTCAGATATTCATCATTGTTTTTTGGCTCTCTCTGAATGTTCCTACTACATTCTTTTCTTTCCCAGGTGTTACTTTGCAGTAAATATTTACACTTTAATTTAGTCTTCGCATCCACTTTCGGGAAGACTTGATTTATACATGTGGGTTAGCATGTTTTCTATGATGTTATTTCATATGGGGCATACTGTGAATGATAGGGATTTCTTTCACAGAATAAGATATCAACTATTCAAATACAGTAAACTATCAAACAAAGTAAGAAGTACCTTATCAGAATGTCTCCCACTGTCATGTTCTAGAGTCTGCCAGTCCAGAAGCCATTTGAAGCCGTGCCCTACAGGGCTGCACCCTGCACTGACTGAGCCAGCAGAGATCCTAGAGCATGGCCGTGTCTTCTGAAATGTATTTCTCTAATGGCTCTTTCAACAGACTTCTCTGGATCTCCTTGAACTTGGCTGGGATTTACTGAGATCTTCACTGCAATGGAGTGCTTTTTCTTCCCAATTCTCTTTCTATATTCCTCTCTCTTCACAGGTATCCGATCTGCATCATGGGTTGATGGGTCTACCAACCTGCCCCAAGCTTTCACTCCTTCTTATCTTTCACTGACATTTCCTCTATTACATTTCTTACACTCCAACTACTAATTGGTCCCTGATTTCCAAAAGAGCTGAACTAACCCAAAGACCATTCCACGATCACACTGAATATTTTAAAATTTCTGTGTATATGGAAACTGTCCATGTGTTTCATTTCTTATTTTATATTTATTTTTCTTTCTTTTTTTACACTTATTTCTTTTCTTTGCAGTTGTATGGCATAGATCCTAAATAAGTCATGTAAAGCAAGGCATTTTAAATACTTGTAAAGGTTTTATTTTCAAATTTTATGTAATTTATTCATATATTTGTTTCTTTATCATAGTAAAGCATTCTCTCATACTGACCATTTTCTTCTAAACATATTCTCTTTTGGGTGACATTTCTTTAAATATCTAGCATGCAAATTCTATTTTCTTTACCCTAAATGCACTCTGAGTCAGAAGTTACAGTGGGATCACAAATTCCCCTCTCCATATTCTGTACTTATGTTACTAAGATCAAATTTGCATTTTCAAATCATGCAGAAGAATCATATAAAAGCTACAGTCACCTACAACTCATAATTTTTTTCTTATATGCTAGTATAAAGACTTATTTTCTTCATTCCACATTTCTGCAATTGTTTCTTTAGAACTAAGCATGATATAGTACTTTTTACTTACTCTATTACATTTAACTTAACTTACTTTGGACCATGTAACTCTTCAATACTCTTTCTTGTCCCAATATGGATATCACATACACTTACTAATATATCCTGAATTACTTGTACCTTCAAAACCACTCATCATGTCATCTCTATTTCAGGAACTGGTATAAATGTGGAATGGGAAAGTCTCTGTCAACATGAGTTTAAACAACATGCAGTCTGACATCAATGTATTTATTAGCAGTTTTAGATTTGTTACTTCAAACAAGTGTGTATCTGCATAACTGTATATTTATTATAATAAAATACATAGCACCCATATGCATCAGTGATATGGAAGGAAGGCTACTTGCTTTGAGGAGGTCTACAGCAGCAAAGGACTCTGCAGTTGGTACAGGCTGTGGTACAAGAGGCACATCCAAAAACATGAAAGGTGTTGGGATTATCACTGGTAGAAAAAGATTAATTGTGGAGTTAATGACAAGTCCTATTGGTAGAATCACAGGAAAAGCCCATACGCAAAGCCATGTTCTTTGTAGCAGAAATTTGCATGTCTTTTAAAAGACAGAGGTTGAAGTACACTAACCCCTTGATAGAAGCAGAATTGCTTTTTAAATCACATTTCATTAGATACTCTGTAGAATTCACATGTTTGATAACCTTTCAAATATATATGCTTGATAATGATACACCATAACTATTCTTTAACTACTTGTTTGGTAGCCTTGGGGAAGGAAGTTTTAAATTAAATGGCGATGTAAAATGATGCTAAATCCTGTTGAATTGGGTTCTTAACACATTTCTAATTACCACAAAAGTTCCAGAGGGAAATGCATTCCAACAAATAGTAGAGTCCACATCTAATAGTGGCTGATGCTCAGGCAAAGCAATGTGACTTTTTCCCCTAAACCTATACAATGGTTAACTAGGGTAAGAAATTTCTTACCCTAGGTGAGACAGAATCTTAGTGGAAGAACAAAAGCACTACCACTGAATTATCTCTCTCCTTTCTTGCCAATACTATCCCCAATCCTTAGCATTCTATAGTGTTTTCACTTAGGAAAAAAAGGTTCTTAATAGGTATGTACAATAATAACTTTTTTGCCAATAACTAGGGAAGAACATGATTTGACTGTTCACCCCAGACCTTCCAAGCATAAGGAAATATATATATAGGAAGCTTGGTACCGCTTGCCTCTCTCACTTCACAAACGCACACGTGTTCTAAGAGCCAAACAGACTCAAACTTCATTTCCCTTCACGTAAACGATCTTCCTAACCTCATTTCATCTAGCTTAGTTTTAATTACAATATATTATAATTTCTGTTGATTCTTGCCCATCCGTAAGTAAAGAATGACAAAATGATGGTGACATGTGCCGAGGTTTCTCCCCGCAGACCAGCATTGTTCTTCCCTTAAAAATCTCTGACCTATTATATATCCAGAAGACCAAAAATCACATCACAATAAAGATATCTATACCAGAATTTTTATTGCAGCCCAATTCGTAATTGCTAAGTTGTGGAAGAAGCCCAAGTGCCCCTCGAGCCACGAATGGATTAATAAATTGTGGTACATGTATACCATGGAATACTATGCACCCTTAAAGAAAGATGGAGATTTTACCTCTTTTGTATTTACATGGATGGAGCTGGAACATATTCTTCTCAGCAAAGTATCTCAAGAATGGAAGAAAAAGTATCCAATGTACTCAACCCTACTTTGAAGCTAATCTATAGCTTTCATATGAAGGCTAAAACCCAGTTATAGCACAAGAAATAGGAGGGTAAGGGAGGGGAGGGAAAGAGGGAGGATGGGTGGAGGGAGGGTGATTGGTGGGATTACACTTACGGTGCATCTTACAAGGGGACAAGTGAAAATTACTAAATGTAGAATATAAATGTCTTCATATAGTGATTAAAAAGCCATGAAGGCTATGTTAAACAGTTCAATGAAAATATTTCAGATTGTATGTGAAGTCAGCACATTGTGCCCCATGATTGCACCAATGTACACAATTATGATTTAATAAAAATTAAAAAAAAAAATCTCTGACCTATGCTCATTCACTAAGCTGTTCATCTCTTGCATATCTTCCATGGACAGTTGATTATAATTTATGACATTTCTAAGGTTTAAAATTTGGCCAAATAGGTTACTTTTGCATACAGAGTAGAACCTCCATAGTTGACCATCTGCCTTACATTGACCACCTCCTGGACTTGATCTAATTTTCATAGATTGGACATGCACCACATGTACATATCTGCATAGTAGACCTAGTTCCTTTGGTTGATCACCTCCATATGTTGACCATTTTGTGACAATGTTGAGTGCTCAGCATACTGAGGACCTACTATGATTGTATTCCCAGCCCAGTGGCACAGAAAAATGTCCTTACAGGGTGGACATAAAGTTTATGTGTCTTTTAAAAATAGTTTAACATAGTAAATTGCATACGGAATTTATCCCCACCCTGTAATTACTCTTTTTATAATAATGTAATTACTGTTTATTTTTTTAAATTAGGGGTTTGTATTGCAGTTGAACTCAATCCAAATTGACATTCTATGACAATTAACATTATGCACTACTGATACAAGATAGATTTATTGGACAGAGGGAAATCCAGAAACATACCTAAAATCCATAACCTGAAACAATAACAAGCAAAGTATGATAAATAACTGAGGGGAAGATGAATGAATTGCATAAATTGTTTCCTTCAAGTAAAACTAGAGGTTTATATAAAACACATTAAATTCCAAATAGATCAAAGAGGGATGTAATATAAAACTATAAACAAAAATACATTTTGAAAGGAATGCATTTTAAAAACAAAATGTATTTAAAAAATTTTACTCTCTGGCTCGGCACCCATAGCACAGTGGTTATAGTGCTGGCCATGTACACCAAGAATGGCAGGTTCAATCCCGGCCCAGGCCAGCTAAACAATGACAACTGCAACAAAAAATATCCGGGTGTTGGGGCGGGGGCCTGTGGTCCCAGCTACTTGGGAGGCTGAGGCAAGAGAATTGCATAATCCCACAAGTTTGAGGTTGCTGTGACCTGTGATGCCACAATACTCTACCAAGGGTGATGTAGTGAGACTTTGTCTCAAAAAAAAAAATTATTCTGATTTCATAATGCATAAAGAACTTCCTAAGTGTATAATCAATGAAAAAATTCTAATAAAAATTGATTTATTTGATTTCATGGACGTAGGTAAGTATTTTGTATTGAGTATTTTGTACACAAACAAAAGTCTAAAAGTCAAAAGAGATATTAGGAAAATATTTACCCAAAATGTGCAAGCAAAGGCTACTTTCCTAATATGTAGGAATGCTTACACATTCCCAATGAAAACAGTAAGGGAAATTATATGGGGGACATTTGAAGGATGATTCATGGGAGGAAAATGCAAAGAGCCAACAAGCAAAAAGCATATACAATCTTACAGATAATTACAGATATTCAAAATGAAATAATGAGGCCTTTAGGTTATAGAACGAGGTATGTTTCTGGATTTTTCTCTGTCCAATGGATCTGTTTGTTTTTTTCTTTTTATTTATTATTTTTTTCTGTCTAATTCATTTCAAGATTTATTATGCAGCTATATTCATCGGGACCATGTGGTATTGACAGAAGAGAAAAAGACACATAGATCAACAGAATAAATTAGAGAATGTAGGAATAAACTCACACAAATATTCACTACTGATTTTTGACAAAAGTGCAAGTGCAGTTCAGTGAGGGCAACGTACCCTTTTCTTTTCTTTCTTTTTTTTTTTTTGTTGTTGTTAATTCGTCTGGATATACCTGATATTAAAATTGGAAAAAATATATTATTATAAATGGAAATACACTTATAAATGAGGATGCAATATGCTAAACATCATATTAACAAATTGAATCAAACATTATTGTCCAAATAATGTATTTTGGTCAAAATTGAATCCAACTTATATGAGAATTTTTTTCTTTTCCTTTTCCCGAACCCCTCCCTCCTCTCTCTGTCTTCTCTCCTCATCCCTCACCCCCCGACCATGTCATTAATTGTCCTCATATCAAAGTTGAATACGTAAGATTCATGCTTCTCCATTTCTGTGATGCTTCACTAAGAATAATATGTTCCACCTCAATCCAGGGTAACACAAATTCTGCAAAATCTCAATTTTTTTAATGGCTGACTAGTATTCCATGGTATACATATACCACAGCTTGCCAACCCATTGCTGGTTTGAGGGGCATTTAGGCTGTTCCCACATTTTGACCATTGCAAATTGAGCTGCGATGCACAGTCTAGTACAAGTGTCTTTATAATAAAAGGTTTGTTTTTTTTTTTTTTCTTTTTCCTTCTGGATAGATGCCCAGTAATTGGATTGCTGGATCAAACAGGAAGTCTAGGTTGACTTTTTTGAGATTTCTCCATATTTCCTTCCAAAAAGGTTGTATTAGTTTGCAGTCCCACCAGCATTGTAAAAGTGTTCCTTTCTGTCCATATCTGCACCAGCATCTGCAGTTTTGAGTTGTTTTTTTTTCTTTTTAAGTTTTGAGTAAGCTATTCTCACTAGGGTTAGATGATATCTCAGGGTGGTTTTAATTGGCATTTCTCTAATAATTAGGAATGATGAGCATTTATTCATATGTTTGCTAGCCGTTCATCTGTCTTCTTTAGAGAAGGTTCTGGAAGACTCCTGGAAGTCATTAAAACACAGTAATGTCTCAAGACATAAAATCAGTATCCACAAGTCAGTTGCCTTTGTATTTGCCAATAACAGCAATATGAGAGGCTAATTAAGGACACAAATCCCTTCACCATAGCCCCAAAGAAAATGAAATATCTAAGAATATACCTAACAAAAGAAGAGAAGGACCTCTATAAAGAAAATGATGAAACCCTGAGAAAGGGAATAGCAGAGGACTTTAACAAATGGAAGAACATACCATGGCTGGGAAGAATCAACATTGTTAAAATGTGTATACTTCCCAGAGCAAACTACTGATTCAATGCCATCACTATTAAAATATCAACATCCTATTTTCAAGACTTGGAAAAAAATGATTCTGCATTTTGTATGAAACCAGAAAAAAACCCCATATAGCTAAGGCAGTTCTTAGTAATAAAAACAAAGCCGGGGGCATCACCATACCAGATTTTAGGCTGTACTACAAGGCCATAGTGGGGTCAAGACATCATGTTACTGGCACAAAAATAGATGTATTGACATTTGGAATCAAACAGAAAACCAGGAAATGAAACCAGCAACTTACAGCCACCTAATCTTCAATAAACCAAACAAGAACGTCAACTGGGGGAAAGACTCCCTATTCAATAAATGGTGCTGGGAGAACTGGATATCCACATGTAAAATACCGAAACTGGACCTGCACCTTTCTCCATTCATAAAAATTGACTCAAGATGGATAAAGGACTTAAATTTAAGGCATGAAATGATAAAAGTCCTCAAAGAAAGCACAGGAAAAACACTGGAAGATATTGGCCTGGGTAGAGATTTTATGAAGAATTGCTGTGGCATTTGCAACAACAACAAAAATAAACAAATGGGACTTAATTAAACTGAAAAGCTTCTGTAGAGTTAAGGAGACAACAACCAAAACAAATAGACAACCTACACAGTGGGAAAGGATATTTGCATATTTTGAATCAGACAAAAGCTTAATAACTAGGATCTATAAAGAACTCAAATTAATCCACGTGAACAAAGCCAATAATCCCATATATCAATGGGGAAGAGAGATAATTACTCTTTTTCTCAGTCTCTTTCTTGAGAAAAATTTAAAAATTCTTATTCTCATCTCTCAAGCAACTACTATATGTATGAATTCATAATTATATTTGATACTGGAGATTTTTTCAGGGAAGAGGGCTGGATATAGATGACTTTATTTATATGTAACATGGTGAGACCCACTAGGTCCCTCTTATTTTTCAGGGATTCTGGCCTAGAAACTGTGTCAAGGAGGGCAGACTTCAGAATCATGGGGAAGAGAGTAGGGCAGAGAGTCCCAAGCAGCTGAGGGCCTCTCTTTTCCTCTTGCTCTTTCACTAGTGCACAGTGGTCATGGAGGAGTTTACTCCTTACAGGCCACGTGGACCATATTATCGACCACCCTGTTGCTGTAGTCAAATTCACTGTGTCACACCATGAAAAGAGCTTCACAAAATGGTTCTTGAGAGCAATGCCAGCCCCAGTATTAAAGGAAGAATAGTCAGTGTCACGGTGATAGTCTCAAGATACAACCTAGAGATCAGTAGAGCCTAGGATGCCCTGGAGGACCCCCCTGCCTGCTTTACCGCTTTCTAGATGTCATCATATTTGGCAGGTTTTTCCAGATTGTCAGTCACATCCACAAATGACATACTGGTTGTGTGGACCCAGAAGGTCCTGCCAGTCACTTTTCCATTCCTTTTAAGGATGAGCTTGCCCAATCTTAACAATTCCAATAGAATCAAGGATGACGGTCTGGGAACCTAGTGGCTATAAATACCACAGTTTTAGAGAAGAGCTATTCATGGGCTAAGGTTATCAGTCCCTTCCTAATGCCAAAGTGGTTATGAATGACCTTGGCCAGGGAGCCTAAGCAGTTGGTGGTGCAGGAGGCATTGCTGACAACACAGAATAGTGAGCTTGTTTTTGTATTTCTTATAGTTCACTCTCATCACAAACAGGGAACATCACCAAAGAAGGTACAGAAATAATGCTTTCACCTTTCCACACAGAGTAAACCTCAGCTTTATCCAAGGTAGTGAACATGGAAGTGTATTTCACAAGACAAATAGCACTAGAGTTGCCCTACTTGGTTTAGATGTGATCTCCCTTCGGAATGATGGTTATGTGCTACCCATTAGATGAGAAGCTTCCCATTGTCACCGTTGGTTGTACCATGGACAGATTCACACTAGAACGTGGAGATTGTGTAGTTGAGGTCTAGGAAGAAGGTCGTTGACAGCGACCATATCCACATTATTGAAGTTAAAAGTATCTCTGGTGACCAGGTGCCAATACAGCCAAATCCATTTTCTTTGGCTTTTAATTTTTCCAGGTTGTCCCAGGGATATGGTCAGTGTTTTGCAAGAAAATGAAACTGTCAGTGAAATGGGAGGAACAGAGAGCGAAAGTCAGAGCTTATTGATGAATCTTATTTTCAAAGTTCTGCTCATATAACTTTTCAAAGCAATACCAATTGGCACTGTGGTCACCATGGCAGGATCAAAGGACAGGGCATTTATTTATTTACTTTTGCCAAAGGACCTCAAATAAAAATAGGCATATTAATAAGAATATATTACGAGTGTTTATTGAGCAGAATGTATTTCTAGATTTTTATCAATATATATCTCTATCCAGGAAAAAGGCATACTTTTGTAGATTTGATTTTAAATTTTCTCTTTCTTAAAAATAATTGTCAACATACTTGATTCTTATGTATTTCTCCATTATTAAGAAAAAAATATGTGCTGGAAAATAACTCATCATAATTGTGTTTAAGAGGAATTTGATATTGTAACTGATGAAATGTGGATACATTAATAGGACTTATAAGATTTTTGTTGTAAAAACAAAGAAAGAGGTCAGGATAACATCTCAAAAGAAACTGATTAAAAATAGGAAGAGAAATTTTTCAAACTAAAATATATGCATACTGGAGCTTAAAATGAAAGCAATTTTCCCAGCTCTGTGGCAATTTTCCTTGTCACTTTCAAATAAGCCCAAATCTCTTATTTTAATGTATTATACAACCTCGCAAACATTTTATCTTACTTCAGAGCTCTAGGTAATAACAAACTTCTGCTCACCCTTCTATGTCTACTGCCCTAATGAGATGATTTATTATTTTATTTTGTTTTTAATTTTAATACTTGGTTTACTTGACTATATATAAATTAGTTTGAATGTAGCATTTATCACACTAGCTGAGCATTAATAATGTATTTCAACACTACTTCAGAGTGGGAACAATATACAAGAAAAGGAAACTTGAATTCTGAAATGGTAGGACGAGAAAAAAAAATGAAGCTAAATGATACCGTGAAGTATTTATTATAGTGTATTTCTAAATTAAAGAGAAATTTGAACTTCACAAAGCAATGGTGTGTATATACAAACATTCTGTATATTATCTGCAAGTTAAGTTGGAACTGGGCACAGAAATGAAATTTCTTAATGAACTCAACATACTGTGAAAAGAATAGGTTTAAGAATTAAAAAAATTCAAGAACTATCTCATCCATGGCAAGAATGTTACATAGGTTCATTTACTAATTCTGCTGAAGTTGGAAATTTTAATTAAACTTTAATTTTAATATAAGAAAATATTTAAAAAGTATTTCTCAAACCTTCAGTACTATTGCTGTTGTGGGTGGGGAGTTGTGTCCTGTCCATTATTTAATGCTAAATAACCTCCTAGGCATCTACCCACCAGATTCCAGAAGTACTTCAGTTGCTACAATTGAAAATGTCTCCAGGTGTCATCAAATATCCCTTGGTAAATATGTGTGTGTGTTGGGAAGGAGAGGGGTTTCCATATTTGAGAAGCACTGATCTAAATGTATTAAATTATGCTGAGCATACACAGCAATTCATTTCATGATTGCCAGAGGTCACGTTTTAAAATATGCAGCAAATAAAATATACTAAGTATTTGTAAACAAATATTGCAGTGTAAATGAATAGCATTTGCTACATTTAATGAGAGAAATAGTAGATTGTGGCAAGTATGATATGTATTAAGGGTCAATTTTCAGAACAGGGAAGGTAGCAGGAACAATCAAAACAGCTGAGTTTGAGGAAAGAGCAGTATCCTCTCAAAAACAGTGGAAACTGAAGACAATTATGGAAGCACCTACAGAGCTATATTTTCATAGTTGCCTTTCATAATTTATTTTTAGGAGAGCTGAAAAATATCAAAACAAATCCAACTAGAAACCTATTGTTTTTACATCAATGTGATTAAGAAGATATAGAGATTATAAACAATAAATATCAGTACTATTCATGAAATGCCATTTTCTTTGGCAGATATACATTTTCTGCTATAGAGATTAAAGGTTACATGAAAGAAAGAATGGTATACTGTCCTTTACAACATGGATCAGGGACCCAAGTTATAATTCACCACTTTAAATTAAAAATTCAAATTTTTCTTGTAGTTTGTTTCTCTGCTCCATTACCAACCTGCTTCAGAAAGACATATGGAAAAATCTTTAAAAAAAGTTCAACAAAGTGGGTGTCGAACATATTTTCATAACAACAGAGATGCATAATTTCTGATACCACCTGGTACACACTGAAATTGTATTCTTAAAAATATTTCTGCCTAAAAGGGGAAGGATTATCAATATAATTATTATAATTAATCTATTTATTTTTGTATTTATGATTTTATCAATGTAACTTGAATATACTCACCAATTTGTTGTTTTTCATCTGTCTTTCTTCCTGACATCCAGAAATGTGTCACTAATCTATCTTCTCTCTCTTCTCTTTTATCAAACAGTTGCCAATACCTTTATCAGGTGTTTATTTTTATTTCTATTTAATGTTTTAGATTTATTTTAGAGTCTAAATGAAATATTTACTTATGTATTTATTTTCACTCCAATTTCTTCTCAATTCTCTGTCTACATTTGGGGATAGTTCACTGATTCCGAGCCCCTGAGCCCCAGGCACCCATCCCTTTGATGGCTGCAGTAGATACTTGTCATGCTCTGTGGAGATCTCTCTTTGAAGTTGATACATCCATCATGGAACTTCTCAGAGGAACTGCTGCAACTTATGCACAGCTGTGGTCCTCATAGGTAATTGCTTTCTTCTAGAAGGGCACTTTCTTCCAGGGGAATGACCCAAAGATATTGACAGATTCATCTAGGAATACACAAGTTCAACCTTTTTACTACATTTGGACCATCTGTTTTTTAAGATATGGTTAAACCCTAGATCTTCCTCTTGTGACAGAGGCTTCAGTTGCAACCACATGGGGAATGAGCTTCTTTGATCACTCAACCTCAACTTTTTGTTTATTCACCAAGAAAAATTTCCTTATGTGTCATCTATATATTGCTCCCTGCAGGATAGATGGAGCAGAAAATAGATATCTGACTTAATTATAAGAAGCAGCTTAGATTTAGACAGGAATAAACTCTTAGTCTGGTGCTAAAATGAAATCTAATATTCTTTTAAATCAAGATTTCCCAACCTTGGCACAAGTGACATTTTAGACCAAATAATTCTTATTTTTGGCAGCCTGTGCTGTGCCTTGTAGGATAGTTATTCACATCCCTGATCCAGCACAGTAGATGTTAGTAGCAGTTGTGATAATTAAAATATCTCCAGACATACCTGTGTGCTTCCCCTCAGGAAGTGGCATATCACTCTTAGATAAAGACCATTGGGACCCATTGGACCCAAAATGTGCCTTTATTTTCCTTATTGAACGATGCTGCCTTTATTCTTGAAGAACCAGCAGAAACTCCAAGAGCCCAAGAGAGGCAAATGCTTTAAAACAAAACAAAACAAAATACTGTTTACCCTAAGTATAATCTATACTAATGGGATCCATACTGTTTACCCTAAGTATAATCTATACCAATGGGATCCATACACTTTGACTAGGGAGACGTTTTGGCCTGTAGATACAAAGAAATGAGTACATGTATCACCAGGAACCAAAAGAGAGCTGTGAGATGATTTTCTGAAGGTGTTACATAAAGGGACAAGACATGGGAGGTAAATATTAAAAAGATTTGAGGGCCTGCCTCATTGGCTAAATTTATCAGGGTGAACTGTACTGAAATATAAATGCACACTTCCTCCCTCCACTAGAAATAAAATATAAAACTTGATAGGCCTTTTTAGTTCACAGAACACCATATTTCATACTTGGGATTTATGGGGCACATAGAAACTTGCAGCTTTGCATGTGGTACAAAGACAGAAAGGGTCCTGTGGTTCACATGAGGCCCATTGCTCTGCACGTTGGACCATTTGATCCAGCAGACCTAGATACTGGACATATCACTGGATTTAATGTGGTGTTAATATCAATCCCCAATTAGAGAATAGCAAGGTAAAACTTTGGGATATTAGAATAAAATCACGCAAACTAAAGCAGAAAAGTATACACATTAGAAAAGTCGTTTATGACATACTATATTAAGTTGGGGCTTCTAGTCATAAACCAAGTAACTATTCAGCCAGATTTGGGATCTGTCAGATTTAGCAAAGCATAACATAAACCAGTTCAATAGTAATTCAAGGTAAGAAAGAAATTGTATATCCAGGATCTGGAACGAGAAGGGTCAAAATAAATAAGTATGAGCCAAAAGTAGACTGGAGTTAAACCGTTCAGGTAAAGGAAGTCCTCAGGAAATCAGGAAGAGAAAGTCTTCCTAGTGGAAGGACTTCAAATGCTGCAATTGTACATACACTTGGTGCAGAGTGAAAAGGGCACACAGTAAGAATATATCTTGGCTCATGGGAAGTGGCAAATGGCCTATGTTATTGACCACAGATATGAAAGAAGAAAAATTGAGAGATTAGTGACAATTCTGTGTAAGAGGTATGGATATGGATGTACAGAAGTGGACAAGCAATGCAAACCTCTTTGTATAAAATTCGACACTACTGGGAAGTATCCATAATAGCCCAGCCAAATTAAAAAATATATATATTCATGCCAGTGTTCTCAGTTGCTGCTGTAATTGATGACTCGGTGTTGAAACTGTGGGCACAAGAAGGAAGAAGCTTTGAGGAAGAGATATATTCTATTAATAGACACAAAAAAATGGATGGCTAATTGTCTAACCCAGCTATTTCTCTAACCTGTCAGCCCACAGTCATCGGGTGGCAAGTGAACTACATTTACCATATTCTCCTCTGGAAAGAACAGCAATTCCTCTTGACTAAGATGACAGATATTTACAGAAGTTTCCTTTCTTGCCTACAGTGCCATTTTAAACACCACCACGATCCATTGACAGATTGACACAACATTCCACATAACATTACCCAGGAATACAAAATTCACTTGACATTAAACCAGTAATAGCGACTAGCTGTGAAATAGGATACACTTGCATCACATTGGTCCTCTCAGAAGGTATCAACCTGATGTAATGGAGGACAGTGTTGAGATAAAAAATATAGTTGAGATATGAAACATAAAAGGGTACTCTGATGTTATGGGGTACTCATGTTCATACTCCCACATGTGATTTACATTTTAATGGAAAACAAACATATGGCTCTGCAAGAGGTACCATAGATAATTTAGAGAACCAGGGATGGAAATAAGAGTGGAACCATAACTTCCAGTAGTTTATTTGAGTAGTTTGTACTTTCTACCACTTAATTTTGGGCTTTTTAAGTTGAGAGGTTTTGGTTCTTAAAAGGTGAATGCTTCAACCAGGCTAGACAGAAGGAGTTCCACTGAATTTTAAGTTATAACTGCTGCCCTATCACTTAAACCTCTTCATTCCAAATGACCAGCAGACAAACAAAAGGTTGCTTATTGATGTGGGTAATTTTTTCTGATCATAAGAAGGGAGAAACATTGGTATAAGGGAAGAAAGAAGAGTAAGTTTAGGGCTCAGGTGATCCACCAATGAATCTCGGGGAATCCTATGCTTGGTTTTAAACATAAACTAATTATTTTGAGAGAAGTAGTTTGACAGAGTGACTTTCAAAATCCAGGGATTAAATTCTAGTTGATCTTAACCATGAAAATTGCCCAAAGAAGCAATTTAGGGGGGGCAGAGTTAGAGGGGTTGTGAGAAAGGGAGTAAAGAAGAGTTGATGGGAGCTCTGGTATGCTCTGGAGTTCAGCTACATCAGTAGACACTGCTGTTCCATTTCACTCACCTGTCTCTTGTTAGGGCTGCAGAAGACAAGAAACTAACCAGAATTCTTGAGACACTCTTTCCAGATGGAGCACACTTGGAGATAGACGTGGTAAGTGAATCTGAGTGGCACAGATATCTATATTTTTGGATGCAATGATTTTCCATTTGAATCCCCTCTTTCAGACCAACTCATTCTTCACACATCTGGAGACAAGAGATGCTAACATTCAAAGTTGCCTTTGACTTTGGAATTGTCTTACGATAGGGTATTGCCTTGTCCAAGTTTATCCTCTCTTCTATGGGGTAGTCTTCAATGCTATTGCCTGGATTAATGATTTGCTAAGAAGATTCATAGGACTCAGCATAGTCATACTCATGCATTTGCTTTATTATAGCAAAATAATACAAGCAAAATTAGCAAAAGGCAAAAACTTAATGGGGCAAAGTCTAGAGAAAACTGAGCCCAAGTTTACAAGAGCCCTCCCCTAGGGGAGACACACTGGAAGTGTGGAGACTAACCACATGCCTCTGTTTGGAATGTACCAAAATTCCAGGCCCCTAAAGAAAAACAAGTCATCAGCATAAGGCATTTTCTTCACAGAAATACTTTAGCCACAGTGAACCACACTTACAAGTTAGGGTAGACAAAACAATCCAAAAATCCAGATTCCCAGATGCCAGCCAAGGAACTACCTAGTAAGTACACCATTCATTGGAGATCAGTCAGGCTTGCAATCACTATTCTTTTCTGCACATGTATGAAATCTGCTGTCAATGATTAGCTCTTGCAGGGATACAAAGAGCTGCCCTCCTTGCTACTGCCTTGATTTTGAGTATCTGGGAAAGGCTATCTCAGTTACACATCTCTCTGAGAGCTTCCCAGGTGAACTTCTTGCTCTTTCCATCCTCCTTTCATGCCTCCCCTCCTTCCTCACTGTCTTCCTCAGAGCTCTTCCTAACAAAAGTCTCCACACACGTCCCCCATTCAGAATCTCTTTCCAGGCAACACAGTCAAAAGTGACTCGCTGAGCTACACTAAAGAAAAGGTGATGAGGGCTAATGGCTCACAGATATTTAGGTAATAAAAGAATCCCTTGAGACATTAACTTCTAAAACATCTGTACAGTCTGATGGGGAATGAATAAGTACAAGATTTTAAGAATCATGATTAGAATTTTAAAAATCGTATTTTTAAGAATTATGTTATAAAAAATGATGCCTTTTACTAGTGAAATAAGCTACCTGGAAGGGTCAATTCGGATCACACACCAAATGTTTAAAATATGAAATGGAAATAGCTAAAATGTCAATAGAGTGTTGAAATTAAAGAATAAATATGATTTCTTTTAAATTTAGGGGTCCTAAATAGAAGTAGAGAGAAACAAGGTCAATTGTTAGTAATATAAACAAACATACACATACATCAACAAGGTTCATATATAGGCCTTTATAGTAAATGAATTTTTTAATTTTTTTATTAAATCATAGTTGTGTACATTAATGCACTCATGGGGTACAATGTGCTGGTTTCAAATAAAATCTGAAATATTTTCATCAAACTGGTTAACATAGCCTTCATGGCATTTTCTTAGTTATTGTGTTAAGATCTTTATATTATGCATTCAGTAAGTTTCACCTGTACCCTTCTAAGATGCACCGTAGGTGTGGTCCCACCAATTACTGTCCCTCCACCCTTCCTTCTCCCTCCCCTCCACTCCCTTGCCCCTTTCCCCATATTCTTGTACTATAATTGGGTTATAGCTTTCATATTTATATATTTCATATATTTATATGAAAGCTATAAATTAGTTTCATAGTAGGGCTGAGTACATTGGATGCTTTTTCTTAAGATACTTTGCTAAGAAGAATATGTTCCAGCTCCATCCATGTAAGCATGAAAGAGGTAAAGTCTCCATCTTTTTCAGAGGCTGCATAATATATTAAATGAATTAAAGGATATACACAGCAAAGTCTCTGTCAGTCTGGATTATTATAGTTGCTCTGTAAATGTTAGCTGATCCTGATTTTAAATGACTATTTCTACCTTGCGTGGAACGCTAGTAATAATGTATTTGTGCATGAACAAGAAAGAGGTAATCTCCCTTACCAGTTAAGGTCAGTGAATGAAATCAAGATCTAAGCTTCTGATAAAAGGATAATCAAAGTAATCTGTTTAAATCTTTCTAATTTTCTAATCCTCAAAATATCTGCCATTGAATACAAATTGAGCATGTGTTGCAAATCTTCATTACCAAACAGTTCATTATTGAGTTAAATGTAATGGAATGAAATATTTTGGCCAAATCAGCCTCATTATTTGAACAGTATTTGGAATCTTACTCATTTTGTGATTAATCGCTGATAGCTACTTGCAGGCTATCCTGGAGCCCTCTACACACCTTTACCATGTCATGCATAAGGCTGTTTTAGAATATTTGTTTTATCTCTTCATCTTCCTACTTATCCGTGAGCTCTTAAAACCACCGTATCCCTGAAGCCTGTGATATGTTTTGCCATATATTAAGAGGAATTCTCTAAACTCCTGATATAACTACTATAACTGGAAATAGGTCTGACTGGTACTACCTTAGACAGTTCCCAAATGCCAATTACATGGGCAATTCAGAAAAGTTGGAGGAAATATGATTGAATTTTATTGCTCTGGAAGGCTCCAAAAAGAGTTTTTGTTTCTTGACTTTTACAAACATTTCTCTTCTTTTAATTTCAAAGTAACATGAGGGTACCTATTTTTAGGTTACAGTGTTCTCCCTTCCAAGGTATACTATTCAGCCACTCCTGCCTCTTAATGGAGAAGCCTATACAGGGTAGTCATAAAGCTCCTGTGCAATTTGAAATGGTGTGTAATTCAAAATTCCACAAACTTTATGGTCACCCTGTGTTTGCCATGACCTCTAAGTCACCAGGTTCCAGTTTATATTTTTCTAATGAGAGACAATGGCATATAATACTTGAAAGTTGGAAATGAATCATAAGCAGCTACTTGCCAGTAGAAGCTGAGAATAGGTCCATGGACATTATCAGCAGCAGATTTGGGACTTTAATGACAATTTCCACTTGTCCTCAGTGAAATCATCTATTTCAAAGTGTCAGGCAGATGATTATCTTCAAAGCCAGCTTTCCTGCACCTCTTCTACTTCTGCGTTTCCAGTGGCGGTCTCCCTGACCACTACTTACTCCAGGACTTATAATGGTTGCATAAGTCACTGGTCACCTTTATTCAATTTCTTCCTGCCTGAAATACCTACCATGATTTTTTTTCCTGCCTTTACCAAATCTAACTGATGTAGAAGGCATGGGACACATTACCAAATCTGACTGATGTAGAAAGCTTTACATTGGGGATTGGGGAGAGGAACTTTTAAATCTCAACTTCAAAAGATATAATCATTTGCCTAAAACTTAACTCATTTTTCTTAATGGATAAGAAATTGATGGAGAAATTGTTTACAAAGGGAAGCAAATCTTTTAGGTATTCTTTTTTTGATCTGATTTATCATTAATTGGTCAGAAGCACTGATATCTCCCTTCCTTCAGGTTTTCTAGAAGGCGTTTATACTATGTATTTAAAATACTGGGTTTGGGGGTCAAAAATGTATACACATTTTAAGATATTTCATTGGAAGAAAAATAGATCATTCCTAAAAAGCAAATGAGTTTCAAGGAAAATGATGTATGTAGCGTGTGTAGGTACACTTGACCAGTGACAGTATCTTCAATTCAACTTCAAAGTAATACGTAGATAACATCTCCTAAAATTTTTTTGGCACTCTCTGTATTTATAATTTATGTAAGATTACTAAAAATAAGAATATTACTATTCAATTTAATTATGGAAAATGGAAAACAAAATTCAGTTATGTAAAAATATGTTTACTTTTAATTTATATTGATGTCTCCAATGTTAAAGTAGATATGTATTGCATGTTACAGCTTAAAATACAAAGTTTGTACTGTAAAAGAAAGCCAAAGAAAAGGGAGCCAAGAGAATTTATTTTTAAACTCTGGGATAGGACATCAGGCACTAAAATTTATCAATTGTCATCTACTAAAAATACACATATACACACCACACGCACACACACGTGTACATACAAACACCAACTTAAGTCTATAAAAACTGGAGATTTGTAATTCTTATTTCATAAATAACAATGAAAGATCTAGAAAACTTTGAAATGACATATACTGATTTTTATTTTAAAATTTCATATGCTCCTTGGCAGCAATTCTCCTCGCAGTAACAACCATCTGCAGGATGAGTCATTTTATACTTTTTGTTTGAAATTTTGAATTGCATTTTCTATAATTAATTAATATGTATGAAACCTAAATTTAAGGCGCTGTATTACTTATGATAATATCTGTATTTTATCAATACTTTGACAATGGTAAAATAATATTTGCAAATAAAAAGATATCTATTTTTAGCCATGTTGTCATTATAATGATAGAAGTTGCTATGGTTGGTTGTTAAAACTATTAAAATTTAAACTGTGAGTGACTTCTTAGACATTTAAAATATTTCACTTCTCTACCTGCTGGCAACTCCTCACAAAATGTTAAATAGGTCAATGAAGTTTTATATTTATAATTTTTTTAAGACCGTCAAGTTATTTAGACAAAGGGTGGTGATGGTTGCACAATTTTAATGTACTTAATCCATGCCACATAATTGTATAATTAAAATATCAAAATGGTAAAGAGTATTTATATGTATTTTCCCATAAGTACAAAAAATCTTAAAAATATGCTACTAGTACTCTTTGCTCATTAAAGTTCAGTTGCATCACTTGCTTTTCTTCAGCAGTGATTATATTGTAACTGCTTTCAGAAAGGAAGGATTGAAACACAGAATTAAACATAGTGGATCCTCTGTAAGTTGACCACCCAAGGGAGTGTAACAAACTGGTCAACATGCAGAGGCGGTCAATATAAGGAACTGATACGTACAATTGATACATATCATGCCTGGTCTATGAAAATTAGGTCAACTTAAGAGGTGGTCAGTGTAAGGAGCTGGTCAATGATAAAGGGTCTGCTGCAGCAGTTCTCACGACCCACAGGAACTGTATTAAAGAGCCACAGCATTAGGAAGGTTGAGAACTACTGGTCTACTTTATGATTTCTATTTGTTTTAAGTAGGATAAATCCTAAACATAAAAGAGATACATTATTTAAATACTTTTATATAGAATACAATCCACTGATTTATTATAGGTCATCTTATATTCAAATTTACATAATGAATGAGCTAAAGTTACAAGCAAACTGTAATAAACGTGGATTGCCTTCATCATTTAAACATGAAGACGGGATTATAAGAGTTGGTATCTAATGCTCATGGGATCAATCCTTCTCACAAGAGTAGAAGAGAGAGTGATGCAGGACAAGGCAGCCCTACAACTGCTGCCTTGGCCCTGGCAGTGCTGATGCTGTGGCAGATGGAGAAACCAGCGTGCGGAAGGGCGGGACACCTGTGCGGAAGACACTGGTGCCTTGCTGTCTCCTTCCCTGCTCTTCTTGCTGGTAAATTTCATGGATGGTGCCTTGCTGTCTGCTCTTCCTGCACATCTGACTGGTCAATATCATGTCAGTTTCCAGGGCCTGGGTCTTCATTGGA
>CAUYRH010158031.1:0-26437 GCA_963574655.1 Perodicticus potto | reverse complement strand
TTTTTTTTTTTTTTTTTAGTTGATTTTATTTTTTTAGAAATTTTTTTTTTGTTGTGTTTGTGGGGTGCGTGCAGAGCATGAGCCTCATGTAAACTGTTGTAGTTCTTGGGTGTGTTGGGGGGGGGGGGGAAGAAAATTGAGATAGATGCATTCCAAAAAAAATTGAAGCCACACTTAAATGTAATCAACTACATGAACTCTCTCATCAGATCCCATTTATAATGTCACAAAATCTCTTCAATTTCAAGTAACAACGTGTTATTCAAATGAGGATTGCCTGTGTCATGGTAGCAAAACAGCCATCACTTGCTCATGCCATTTACTCTGAGCAAGAGATTGACTCTACAGAGCAATTTTCTTTCATGCTATGGTTCAGGGAGAAGGTACGTTCATCTTTTATTTTTTCCATATTTAATTTAACTTTATTTCTTGGTAAAATACACATACCATAAAATTTGCCATTTTAAGTATACAATTCAGTGGTATTAAGTATATTCACATTGTCGTGTAACGTTTATCATTATCCATATCCAGAACTTTTTCATCATCTCAAACTGAAACTCTGTATCTATAGGTTGTAGATTTTGTTATATGACCTAATGTTTCTACTCTGAAGAACTTTCTTATGTGTCTAATATCTGAAAAGTAAGATATATTTTAAAATTATGCTTAATTTGTTCACAGCTGACAACCTGAGGAAATAATGGCTTATTAGGACAACCAAGGGATAGCATAACAAAGCAATCTTACCCCTTTATGCTCTGAGTATAAATGGAACTGTCCATTAAACATTGTTTCTATTTTTTCTTTTTCATATCTTGTTATTTTAAGCCCTCTATTGTCAGGTTTAGATTTTTGTCCCCTTTTGAACCTAGTTTGCGACAATATTTTCTTATTTCTCATCACTTTTTTTATGTTAAAATGCAGAGAAATGCTGTTGGCACCAGAAATTCCTGTGTGTTTTAAAGACATATTGCAGTCCATATTTGAGAATGTGCCATTGTGTCATTAAGATCTCACTACCAAATTTCACTAAAATAGGCTTTGATTCTAAGCATAAAACCTTGCTCCTCTATATATCTTGTCTTAAGTTTATAATAGCATACAAAATTCAAATATACCAGGGAATGAATAACAGTTGAGAAGTACCATATTAGAAATATTAAAACATCTGCCTAAGATTAACCAGGAGGTACTTATCGTGATCACAGATTATTTTTACAGATAAGAGACTTTACAACATTAATTGGATATTAATATGTAATCTATTTATATTTTTAATTCTAGCTCTCCTAACTCTTATTGAATTCAATTGAAAGATAGAAAATCATTTGCTATGAATTTATTGAGGGGAAACTGATTTATTTATACCTAAATATTACTTTAAAAAATTCTTTTTAACACTAGATATAATGACTAATACATTATATATCACATAGAAATGCCGTGTGGATTTTTGCAAAGAAAAATTTTGGAGAGAACAAGATTTGGAGTTAGGACATATGCAAGGAAATGAGGATAATGGAGGAGTAGGGGAAGAAATATTGGGACTTTTTGATTTT
This sequence comes from Perodicticus potto, assembly GCA_963574655.1. Lineage (NCBI taxonomy): Eukaryota > Metazoa > Chordata > Mammalia > Primates > Lorisidae > Perodicticus > Perodicticus potto. Next base: position 24,875 of record CAUYRH010158031.1, on the reverse strand, counting down.
TTTTTTTTTTTTTTTTTTAGGCGCTTCAAAGTGTGTACAGCTGCTGATTAAGGGTATCTAGCCTTTTTTCTTCTCTGTCACACATTGGACGAAGAAGAACTGTCTTGGGCCACACATTAAGTACACAAACCCTAAAAAAAGCTAATGAACCAAAATAAAGTCCATGCATAATTTTCACAATATCTGTCACCTTAGATGAGCAAATTAGTCCTCACATAATACACATGTAGCAGATCACAGGTTGGATACCTCTGCTTGAGTCTTATTTGGAAGTGGTTAATATATTTGGGTGCTCTGTTAAGTGCCCCACCAAAATTTTGCTTCTATGTGGATTCCTGTCTAAAATACAGCTTTTTTCCATTGATCACCATCAACCCATATAAAGTCATTTACAAAGATACTTTAGAAATAGAAATCTGAAAGGCTGACGTATATCCTTAATCATACCTTAGTTAATAGTGGGTGACAACTGTAAGGCAGTCTTTGGTTCTAGTGCTTTTTATAACTCTTAACTGTTTTTGGAGTTAAGATTCAGTATAAACCTATATTTAACAACCAGCCAATAAAAATGCATTTGTATTGTAATCAGTTAAGGAAGAAAAAAAACAAGAGTGTAAAGAAGAAAATGAAAGAGAAGATAAAAGTCCTCAAGTTTTTTCAGATGTGCCTTGGTTCCCATTCATACCAGAATGAGCTCCTAAGTTCCAGTTGTCAGAACATTTACTTTACTTCCTGGCTTGTAGTGAATACTCTGAAACATTAGTTCTTGTTCCGACCACATTCCTTATAGCCAAAGTATCTACTCACCTGACCTTGGATTTAATAGCTACTCCCTGAGCTTGACCTTCTCTCTAGGCCAGTGGTTCTCAACCTGTGGGTCGTGACCCCTTTGGGGGTCGAATGACCCTTTCACAGGGGTCGCCTAAATACATCCTGCATATCAGATATTTACTTTAAAATTCATAACAGTAACAACATTACATTATTTTGCTACAACTAAAATAATTTTATGGTTGGAGGTCACCACAACATGAGGAACTGTATTAAAGGGTCGCGGCATTAGGAAGGTTGAGAACCACTGCTTTAGTCCTTCACCCTGAGAGAGGCTGAAAAACACCTGTACTATCACCAGTTTCCTCTCCCACTTTCAGAAGTGGCTATAGACCATTTATTTCTGGGAGTCCAAAAACCGTGTCTCAAATACTGGGAGTGAAGGTAGGGTAGGTCTCTAAAGACGCATTTATTTATCATTTCTTGTGAATCAGACATGTTCCTTACATATGCCAAGCCTTCCTTCCAAGAGGAAATCTTTCTTTCAAAATTTTGGCCTTGCTTCTCGACTTGTTGGTGCTCAATTGAGGAGTGTGGCGGTGCTACTTTTGGTGCTGGGACCCATTTTCTCACAGAAGACGACTTAGGCCTTGCTGGTTCAGTTCTCTCGTTTCTTCGGGCCACTCTCCACTGTTGGAGCCCAGAGTGTAGGAGGCGCAAAGGCTATTTAAAAAAAAAAAAATGGCCTTTATAAGAAATGTCATGGAAATTTGGGGCGGACTTTGATATGAATCCTGGCTCTGACACTTACTAGCTATGTAATTTAGGCCAAACTGCTTAACCTCTCCAAGCCTCCTCAGTTATCTATTTCGATCATCACATTCATGTCAAATTTAGGGGAAATACAACCTGAGGAAAATTTAGCTATAAAGATTTGCCTCTGAAATATACTCATTGTGTAACTTTGTTCTCAGTGGAAAGCCACCTTCCATAAGCCTTATGGCAACTGATTCAAGATCCAAAAAGATTTTGAAAGGCTGGAATGATTGGTAGAATCTAGGTAAAGTTTAAATGGAACAAGTGTAAGTGTATATTGGGTCTGTTTTGGGGTTCAGAAAAGTTCCTATCTGTATAACTATGTCCTGGAGGGACATAGTTTAACCAGCTGCAGGTGAAAAACAACCAGGTATTTTAGTCATACTGCTGATTGAGAATGAGTCAACAGTATGATATGACCACCAAAAGGTGAAGCCATTGTATGCTACCTTAATAGAAGATAAATATTCAAAATTAGGAATTAAATATACTTAACATTACTGAACTGTACATTTAAAAATGAGATAGTAAATTTTATTTTATCTATTTTGTAGCACAATTTAAAAAAATAAGAGAGTGATCCCATTATGCCTGTTTGTTAATGTGACACTATTAAGGTGATTCTGTTCAGGTTACACTTTGAGTCACAGGGATTTAGGCAAACTAGTAAGAGGACTAGAAATCATGCCGTACGAAGGAACTGGGATTAATTCACAAAAGGACTAAAGAGTGAAGGAAGGAATAAATCCATAATAACTTTTAAAATATTGAAGGATTGCCATTTTAGAAAGTTTATACTTTCTGTATCTTTAAGGAATAAAACTAGGACCAATGGATTCTCTATGATGGTGGTACTCAAAGTATGTTCCTGGACCACCAGCAGTTTACCAGCATCACCTGGGAACTGTTTTTTGTTTGTTTGTTTTTGTATTTTTTTTGAGACGTCTCACTTTGTTGCCCTCAATAAAGTGCAGTGGCATCATAACTCACAGCAAGCTCAAACTCTTGGGCTTAAGCAATTCTCTTGCCTCAGCCTCCCCAGAAGCTGGGACTACAGGCACCCGCTACAGTGCCTGGCTATTTTTAGAGACAGGGTCTTGCTCTGGCTCAGCATGGTCTCGAACCCCTGAGCTCAGGCAATCCACCCGCCTTGGCCTCCCAGAGCACTAAGATTACAGGCATGAGCTACCACGCCCACAGGGAACTTTTAATAAATGTACATTCTTTAGCTCCATCCAAGAACTACTAAATCAGAAATGCTGGGGATGGAGTGCAGTAATTACTTTTAAAACCTTTTCTCCAGGTGATTCTGATACACATTGAAGTTTGAGAACCCCTACTCTAGGAAGACACATTTTAATTCATTGAAAATTAGGCCACTAAAAAAGAGTAGTGGTTGTCAGCCCTCAGTATGCAACAGAATAATTTAGGAAGTTTTACTAAACAAAACAAACAGTGAACTGTACCTGAGAATCTCAGAAATTCTAATTACTTGGTCTGGGGTGGATCCTGGGCTTTGGTATGTTTTAACTGGTGACTCTAATATGTGGCCAGGGTTGAGAATTACCGGAGTGCAAGGTTGAACTAGATCACTAGATTGGCTCTTTAAGAGATTACAACTAAACACAGGTTGCTGGGGAGCCTGTTTAAAAACTGATTCTAGGGGGCAGCGCCTGTGGCTCAAAGGAGTAGGGCACCGGCCTCATATATGGGAGGTGGTAAGTTCAAACCCAGACCGGCCAGAAAAAAAAAAAAAACAAAACTGATTCTTGGGCCCCAACTCTCTTAGAGATTGAAATAGATTTGAAGTAGTGCCAAAAAATACTTAAATTTAATCATCTTTTCTTTCTTTTTTTCCCCAAATCTCTTCAGGTTAGAATAAAGTATAATTTAGCTTGGTAAGGACCATTCTAGGTGATAGGACCCTTATGTCAGTCAGCTTAGTCACCAAATAGATACTGGACAGCTAGAATGTGTAATAATCTCAGCCTGTCGTATAGGGCAGTGATTCCCATCATAGTTGATCATCAAAATCACTTGTGCATGAATTGAACCACCCACAGTGATTTTGGGTTTAATTCATCAGGTTTGGTTTTGAAAAGCTGTGCATGTGAATTTGATATAAACACCTGATTAAGAATGACTTTTATGTGAGGATTTGTCCTGAAAATTTGAGAGGATTTAAGCATATTGGAATTGATTAAGAGAGCACATTATTTAGAGAAAATTAAGGTAAGTTCTTTAAAGTACATTTTAAATGTGAATCATTACTGCAATACTTTTTCTTAATTTTATATTTTTATGTATTTTTACTTTTGATTCGCTAAAGTCAAAGCATCAACATATTTATTTTACTACATTCATAAAGAGAATTTTCCACTGACAGCTGTAAATTAATTTATTGGATATAAGGTAATTAAATAAGGATATAATTGTAAAGGATCTAAATGCTTACTCATACTCAGAGCAAGTTTCAAGCTCAGTTTTTAATACGTACCCTCTAGTTTTGATAGATATGTCTCTATTCTTTCCTTCATTTCTGTGCTCACTGCTCCTCTTCCGGTTCAAGCCTCAAGCTTGCTATTGTCACTCCTTTACTCCTGTTGAATGCAGAGTTGAATTCGAATGCCCTAATGAAACCTGTCATAATTTGTCTCCATTTCAAGATTTCTATTATTGTCCTTCATACTCTTGCCTTCCTGAAATACCTTTATTCCACTCTTTTTTGAATTTTGCACATTTTTTAAAGCTTAGTTCAAAATCGGTTCTCCTCTAGAAACCCTTTCCCAAACTTCTCAGCAGGAACACACTGTACTTTCTTATGTCTTATAGTACTTAAACAGTATTTTGTTCTTGAGATCATAGTTCTTTCTATACACATCTTCCTTACTAAATTGTGAATTCAATTCCAGTTGAGACTAGGAGTTATTAACTTAATTTATCATTTCCAACATGTGGAACAGTTATGTATGTGACAAATTATTTTGATTTCACTGAATCCCAATTTCCTAGCCTTAAGAAATATAGGAAGTGCCACTTAATCTTGCACATGTCTTAAGGCCTAAAGGAATATTTTGTCATCTTGTTTGATACACAGGGGCCCACAATAAATGTTTATTCTTTCTTACCTCTCCAAAATACCTGTGCCATAGTACTTTGTTTTTTTTTAATTTTTAATTAAATCAAATTAATATGAGGGTACAATTTTTAGGTTACATTGTTGTCACTTCCAGGGTAAATTTCCATTTGTAGAAGAGCCCCTCACCCAGGGAGTGTGTTATATACCCTCACGATGTGCACATTAGGTGAGATCCCACCTCATGTCCTCTCTCCTTCTGCCATATGTCCTCCCCCCTACCCCTTCCCATTCCCTCTACCCCTGAACTGGACTATAATAGTGTTGTATTGTTTTTATGGACATGTTATAGTTTATGTATTGATTGCATATTAGTATGGAGTACATTGAATATTTATTTTTTTCATTCTTGTAGTACTTAACTAAGAAGAATGTGTTTCAACTCCAACCAGGTAAATGTAAAAGATGTAAAGTTTCCATCTTTTAAATGGCTGAATAATATTCCATGATATACATGTACCACAGTTTGTTTATTCATTCATGGGTTGATGGGCAATTAGGTTGCTTTCATGACTTGGCAATTATGAATTGAGCCACAATAAACGTTCTAGTGCAAATTTCTTTGTGGTAAGATGATTTTTGTTCTTTTGGGTAGATAACCTAGTAATGGGATTACAGGGTCAAATGGAAGGTCTATTTGTAGATTACCGTAGTACTTTGAAACTAAGCTCAATAAAATACCAGTAAAGCTAAATGATGCCCAGTGGCATTGAGGTTATGAAGTAGGACAGAGTTGAAAGGAAGGAGTAGATATGAAAGAATGTTATAAGCTAGAATTGATATGAATCAGTGATTTGCTAGGGTAAAGAATGGCTAAGATTTTAAGCCTGGGAACATAATGCCATTTGATAAAGAAAATCAGACCAAGAACTTGGTTGAGAAAATTAGTCACAGGCAATAAGTCTAGGGAATACACATATTACTCTAAAGGAAAAGTTACAGGGGTGCCATTAATTTAATGTTGGTGGAAATGATCTGGAGCACCATTAATGAATGGCTAGGTTAAAAAAAAAGGTCTTGATATTTACTAACCTGACTGTCAGTTTCAAACTTTGACTATTAATGGTGCCGAAATCTTAGAGAAATCTGTAACTAAGAGTTGATCTAGGAGAGAAACGAGTGTTAAATTTTAGAAATTCTTGAACTTCTAAGTTAGTATTAGATCATTAAATATGAAATATCCAAATTTGAATTAAAAGTTCAGTTTATTATATCTCGAACAAGATGCAGTACACGTAATCAAAGTATGTGCCTAGGTTTGGTACCTGTAGCACAGTGCTTACAGTGCCAGCCACATACACCAAGGGTGGTGGATTTGAACTTAGCCTCGGCCAACTAAGCAACAATGACAACTGCCGCAAAAAATAGCCAGGTGTTGTGGCGGGCACCTGTAGTCCTAGTTACTTGGGAGGCTGAGGCAAGAGAATTGCTTAAGTCCAAGAGTTTGAGGTCACTGTGAGCTGTGATGCCATAGCACTCTACTGAGGGCAACATAGTGAAAAAAATAAATAAAAATAACAAAGTATGTGCCTAAACTATGGACACAGTTTTACTATTTAATGGCGACTTGTTTATGCCAGCAGCAAAGAAGCATGGAAAGCAAGTGGTGATGAAATCTGGAATGACATTTTTTATATAGCTTGTTGAGAATTGAATATTTTTCCTTTCAGGAAGTGAAAGGTCTACATGTCAACAGGATCTACATGTCAAATCTATTAAGTGTAGAGTATAAATGTCTTAACCAATAATTAAGTAAGTGAGGTGAAGGCTATGTTAACCAGTTTGATGTAAGCATTCCAAATTGTATATAAAATCAGCATATTGTACCCTATAATTGCATTAATGTATACATGATTTATGTATTTATGACTTAATAAAAATAAATAAATAAATATTAAAAAAAAAGAAGTGGTCCAAAGCCTGGAAGAAGACATCAGTTGGTGCAGGGTCTGGTGAATAATAGTGATCTCAGAGATTTCCAAGTCCAGCTTCTGTAGTTTCAGCAATGTTGTTTGTGTGACATCTGGTCAAACATTGTCTTAACAGAGAATTGGGCTTTGTTGAACAATCTAAGGTGCTTCATCCCAGGCATCCTCATTATTTTGTCCAATTTGTTGCAGTGGATACGCGCTATAATCAATTGACCAGATTTCATGAAGTTATAGTGAGTGAATAATACCAGCACTGGACCACCAACCAGACACCATTAGCTTTTTATAAAGAATATTTGGATTTGGACCACAGTTTTGTCACTTCTTATGTGACCATTGTGCTGAAGTTGCCTTTTGTTTTCTTAAAGGAAATGTTACTTCTGTAATAAGTTGTATTGCCACCAAAGGATAATACTTTTTCAAGATTTTAATGGGAGATTCAAAAACATTACCAGTATACTTAGATTGCACATAGGAGGTAATTCTGAATCAAGGGAAATCCCAAAATACATTTTAGTTAACCTCTTTACATTGCTAATGTTAGAGTCAAAGTTAAATAAATCATATATTTTAAAACAACCACAGAAATAATTGAGAGGTCATACTCAGAGGGATAAATTAATATTTACATAATTTAATCATGTTTCTAGTAGTAGTTATTCTTCTCCTGAATATTAAATTTTTGAAGTAAGTCTTTTTAGTCCATTTGGTGGTATTGGGAGTTAAGTTAGTTGAAGATACTGAATATAACTTTTAAAATAAATATTATTAATGGTTTTATCTGGTATAAGTATAGCTACTCCTGCTCTATTTTGGTTTCCATTTTCATGGAATATCTTTTTCTAACCCTTCATGTTCAGTTTACACGTATCCTCACAAGTTGAAGTAGGCCTCTTATAAGCATCATATGGTTGGTCTTTTTTTTTTTTTGAGACAGAGTTTCACTTTTGTTGCCCTCAGTAGAATGCTGTGGCATGATAGTTCACAGCAACCTCAAACTCTTGGGCTCAAGTGATTGTTTTGCCTCAGCCTCCTTGGTAGCTGGGACTATAGTTACCTGCACAATGCCCAGCTATTTTTGGAGATGGGTCTCACTCTTGCTCAGGCTGGTCTTGAATGTCTGAGCTCAAGCAATCCATGTGCCTTAGCCTCCCAGAGTGTTAGGATTACAGGCATGATCCACCATGCCTGGCCTTAGCTGGTCTTATTTTTTATTCATTCAGCTACTGTATATCTTTTAATTGAAGAATTTATTTCATTTACATTGAAGCTAATTAGTGATATGTAAGGACTTACTACTGTCTTTTTATTAATTGTTTTCTGGTTGTGTTGTAGATCCTTTGTTCCTTTCATCTTCTCATATTGTCTTCCTTTGTGATTGATATTTTTTAGTGGTATACTTTGATTCCTTCCTTTTTGTCTTGTGTGTATAGATAGATTTTTGCCTTGTGGTTACCATGAGGTTTACAAAAACATCTTATAACAGGCTATTTTATATTTGAAGGTGACAATAACTTTAATCACATAAACATCTTTACACTTTTACTATCTCCTGACACACATTTGATATATTTAATCATAATTCTGCATTTTTATACTATGTATCTTTTTAAAAAATTATTGTAGCTCTTAGTATCCTCATTGGTTTTTGTCTTGTAACCTTTATACTACAGATGAAAGTCATTTACATGCCACCATTATATTATTAGATTATTTTGAATTTGACTGTAGACTCACTTTTACCAGTGAGTTTTGTGCTTTGATATGTTTTCATGCTACTAATTACCATCTTTTTCTTCTGGCTTGAAGAATTCCCTTTAGCATTTTACATAAGATAGGCCTGGTGGTGATGAACTCCCTCAGCTTTTGTTTGTCTAGAAAAGTCTTTTATCTCTTCTTCATTTCTGAAGGGCAGTTTTGCTGGGTACAATATTTTTAGTTGACAGGGTTTTTTTGTCCTTCAGCAATTTTTTTTTTTTTTTTTTTTTGAGACAGAGTCTCACTATGTTGCCCTGGGTACAGTGCCGTGGCATCGTAGCTCACAGCAACCCCAAACTCTTGGGCTTAAGCTATTCTCCCGCCTCAGCCTCCCAAGTAGCTGGAACTACAGGTGCCCACCACAACGCCCAGCTATTTTTTGTTGTAGTTGTCATTGTTGTTTAGCTGGCCCCGGCCAGGTTTGAACCCGCCACCCTTAGTGCGGGTGCTGGTGCTGTAACCACTGTGCTACGGGCACCGAGCCAGCATTTTTTTTTTTTTTTTTGAGACAGAATCTCACTTTGTCACCCTTGGTAGAGTGCCATGGCATTATAGTTTGAGTAACCTCAAACTCTTGGGCTCAAGCTATCCTCTTGCCTCAGCCTCTGGAGTAGCTGGGACTACAGGCATCCACCACGATGCCCCATTATTTTTAGAGATGGAATCTCACTCTTGCTCACACTGATCTCCAACTCCTGAGCTCCAGAAATCCACCCATCCTCTGCCTCCCAGAATGCTAGGATTACAGATGTGAGCCAGCGCACACAGCCCCCAGCATTTTGAATATATTATTTCACCCTCTCTTGATCTGTAAGGCCTCTACTTAGAAGTCTGCTACTAGCCTTATTGGACTTCCTTTATATGTTATTTAATTCTTTTCTCTTACTGCTTTCAGGATCTTCTCTCTGTCTTTGATTGTTGACAATTTGATTATGTCTTTGGGTAGTCTTGTTTTGATTGAATCTGGAGACCTTTTCCCTTCCTATACCTGGATATTTATATCTTGCTTCAAATTTGGAAAATTTTTTGCTATTATTTATTTAAATAATTTTATATTCCAGGCTAGGTGCAGTGGCTCACACCTGTAATCCTAGCACTCTTGGAGGCTGAGGCGGGTGGATTGCCTGAGCTCACAGGTTCAAGACCAGCCTGAGCCAGAGAAAGACCCTGTCTCTAAAAATAGCCAGGCATTGTGGTGGGTGCCTGTAGTCCCAGCTACTTGGGAGGATGAGGCAAGAAAAATGGCTTGAGCCCAAGAGTTTGAGGTTGCCATGAGCTATGATGCCATGGCACTCTACCAAGGGCAACAAACTGAGACTGTCTCCAAAAACAACAATAACAATAAAAATCTTTATACCCCTATGTTTTTCTCTTCTCCTTGACAAACTCCTATAACCAAAACATTTTCTCTTTTGATGCTCTCACATAAATCCTATAAGCTTTCTTCATTCATTATTTCTTTTTTTTCTCCTCTTACTGTGTATTTAAAAACAGCATATCTTAGGCTGTTTCCACATTTCAGCGATTGTAAATTGAGCTGCAGTCTAGTACAGCCTGAATGCCCACCAATTCAAGAATGGATTAACAAGCTGTGGTATTTGTATACCATGGAATACTACTCAGCCACTAATCCTTTGTATTAACCTGGATGGATGTGGAACACATTGTTCTTAGCAAAGCATCTCAAGAATGGAGAAATAAGAATCCTATGTACTCAATTCTGATATGAGGACAATTAAGGTCCTAGTACACAGTGGGGGGGTGGGGGGTGGGGAGAGCTGAGAAAGGGAAGGAGGGAGGGTGTGGGGGGGGTCAAGGGATAGGGTTCATCTTTTGGGGGTGGGACACAAATGTAAGAGGGTCCTTATCCAACAAAAGCAAATAATGTAACCTGCTTCTGTGTACCCTCAATGAATCCCCAACAATTAAAAAAAAATAATAACATGTCTTTAAGTTCACAGATTCTTGTGCTTGATCAGTTCTCCTAGTGATGCTCTCTGTTGCATTTTTCATTTATTTCATTATATTTCATAAGGTATTTTTGTTTTTAAAGAATAATTTAATCTCTGTTAAATTTCTAATTTTGGTCATCTTTTTGTTTCTTTATTTCATTGAATTGTTTCTCTGCTTTTTTGTTTTGAAATTCATTGAGATTTTTTTTTATTTTTTTATTACATCATAACTTTGTACATTGATGCATTTATGGGGTTCAGGGTACTGCTTTGATATACAATGTGAAATGCTTACATTGCACTAAGTAACACATCCATCACAATTGTATTCATTTCTTAATAGTTTTGAAATGTACCATTGCATCATGCACATTAGGTGAGGTCCCCCCAAAAGCCCTCCCTCCTCCCATATTCGCCCTCCCCTCCCCTCTCTCTCCTCTTCCTTTCTACTTCATTGAGATTCTTTAACGCAATTATTTTTAATTCTTTGTCAGACAATTTGTTTAGGGATCAGTTACTAAGAAATTGTCTTCTTTTTATGGTGTCATGTCTCCTTGATTTTTTATGTTTCTCATTGCCTTACACTGATGTCTGCATATTTAAAGTAGTAAGGACTTACTCCACTCTTTTCAGACTGGTTTTGTCTGGAAAGCCCTTCACTAGTAAGCCCATCCAGAAATTCTGTGCAGCCTGTGTGACATGGGTTGGCTTGTTGCTGGAGTCCTTGAGTAGGCTGGCCCAGTGCCTAGGTCAGCAAATGTGTGGGCTTGGTCCTTGGGTACTCAGGGTTAGCCCTGAATCCACTTGGGTAGAGCCATTGGTTTGGTTTTGAGGGATGGCCTGGAGCCTATATCCATGGTGACCAGCCTGAAGCCTAGGTACACATGGGCAGAGCTGGGGCTGAGATAAGTATTAAGCCTGAGTCTATAGAGGCTAGCCAAGCACTGGATGGGCCTGGCATGTACGTCCACTGGGATGGGCCTAGAGCCTGAGTCTCTGGAAGCTGGTTTGGCACTAGATCGACCTGATGCCTGGCGCAACTGGGATGGACCTGCAACTTCAGTCCAAAAGGTGTATTCTGGATCTATAGACCAGGATCTATTAGGGAGGGCCTTGGGCCTGGGTTTTCTGGGGTAGGCCTGGGTCCTGGGTCCTTTAGAGCCTGGGGTCACAGAGACAGGTCTGGAGCCTAGTGTTTAGATGAGTGTGGAGCCTGGGGCCACAGGATCTAGTTTGGAGGCTAGGATTACCGTTGCTGGTTGGATGCATTTCTTAGGATTGTCTGCTTGCTATAAAACACAAAATATCAAGGCTGGATTTTAAGGTACTGTGTTTTTTTTTCATTGCTGGTACCCTAAATCTGTAGTCTACCCCACCCCACTCCTGCCTAGCCACAAACTGGTACTGGTCTGTGGCCTGTTAGGAACTAAGTTGCACAGCAGGAAATGAGAAGCAGCAAGCAAGCAAAGATTCATTTATTGTTACAGCCATTCTCCATTGCTCACGTCACTGCCTGAGCTTTATCTCCTATTAGATAAGTAGCAGCATTAGATTCCCATAGAAGCATGAACCCTACTGTAAACTGTATGTACAAGGGATGTAGGTTGAGCATTCCTTATGAGAATCTAATGCCTGATGATCTATGGTGCAGCACTGGAGAGCAATTGCAAATGTAAGATGGGACTATCTAGTTGCAGGAAAACAAGCTCAAGGCTCCCACTGATTCTGCCTTATGGTGAGTTGTGTAATTATTTCATTATATATTACAATGTAATAATAATAGAAATAAAATACACAATAAATGTAATGCACTTAAAGCATCCCGAAACCACCATCTTCCCACTCTGGTCTGTGGAAAAGTTGTCTTCCATGAAATTCGCACCGATGCCTAAAGGTTAGGGACTGCTGCTTTAAATATTCCTATGACGTTATTGGTGCCTCCATAATGATTCCTTTAGAATGGTGGTGTCTATCTAGACTTACCATACTAAAGAAATAACTCTCGCCATATCTGACATTAGAGACATACTTAATATGGGCATATTAAATTGCATACTTGAATAAAAACTATTTTTTTTTTTGAGACAGAGTCTCACTTTGTCACCCTTGGTAAAGTGCCATGGCATCATAGCTCACAGCAACCTCAAAATCTTAGGCTCAAAGCTATTCTCTTGCCTCAGTCTCCCTGCTGAGAATATAGGCACCCACCACAACACCTAGCTATTTTTCAGAGACAGGGATCTCACTCTTGCTCCGGCTGGTCTCAAACGCCTGAGCTCAGGCAGTCCACCCACCTCAGCCTTCCAGAGTGCTAGGATTATAAAAGACTATTGTTACAGCCCCAGAAGCACTCAAATTTGATGTGCATTTGAAATAATATGTAATTGAGGAATGAAAATGGTACCTCTAACTACAGTAGAACCTCTGTAGTTGACCTCATTCCTACATTGACCACCTCCTCAAGTTGATCCGATTTTCATAGACCAGACATGTACCACATGTACCTATCAGTACAATAGGCCTAATTGCTTATGTTAACCACTTCCATGTGTTGACAAGTTTGTTACAGTCCCTTGGGTGGTCAGCTCACAGAGGTTCTTCTGTATTAATGTGATGTATTGTCTTCCATCTATTTTATTCATAGATGCCATTTGGAATGAACAGGAAAAGGCTGAACTTTTTACAGATAATTTTTGTCAAGTTTGTGGAGTGGTTTTAAAGTTTGAATCACAAAGGATTTCACATTATGAGGTAGGTTAAAAATAATGGAAAAGGGTCTAAGGCAGATAATAGCAAGTCAACTTCCTATAAGCCATGTTATTTGATTCTTAAGTGAAATAGGTGATATTCTTTCTCTTTGATGAATGAGAACACTGGCTCAAAGAGGGACAGTAATATACTGCCTCAGGTTTGGGGAATTCATACTTAGAAACTCAGACTTTTTGACTCCGAAGCTTCTTTTCTTCACACCATTCTGCCTCTTTTTGTATTCATCAAGCCACTGTACCATTCATCCTTATAGTAAGTATAAGGGAGGAATTATGAACCTCATGTAGGAAAATATAGGGTGTTCCAAAGGTCATCATAAATAGGAAAAATTAACAAACTTCTTTATATTTTGTATTTTTAATATTTTTAATATTTATATATCAACACAAAGATTTTGTAAAATTTTGCAATGAATATTTTGTAAATAAAAGTACATTTAGGTATAATTTTTCCATTTTCCCTACATATGTACGGCAACCTTTAGAATACCCTGTATTAATGTGAATCAAATGATGATATAACTCTCAATCTTCCTTTACAGTAATTGGAGACTTTATAAAAACAAAATGAACCAGTCTTGAACTTGACTTCACATGTTTTTAGGCATAGAACCATGAATTCTAGAGCTAAAAGACAGAAAGTTTAATGTCTTTACTCTTAGTTCATAGATTAGAAAATTAAGACCCAGAGGGCTAGTAATTTTCCACAGCTAGCCATTAGCATGCCTAAGCCTAAAAATTTTTTTTTTCTGATTTCATTGGCATTACCTCACATTTCCATATTATCTGATCAGCTACTGAATTTCTTTCAGATCTGGTATCTTGGTTACCAAAAGTGCTAGATTCATACATTTAAACAAATGTAATGCCAATTCTACTTTTTTAAACACTTCATCTAGTTTTGTCCATTGCTTATCTTATTGGCAGTTATATTTTAGTCCTTACATTGACTGGAATTAAATTACTGTAATTACATGATAGATGTACTTAAAATTCTGCACAGAGAGTGATTGACTCACATTATGCACTCAGGAAATGTTAGTTTTCCTTCTCCCTATAGGGCCTATACCAACAGCTTGGTTATTATTATGTACTTTGTTATAAATTTGTTCAGAAGTTTCTAATTTGACTTAGTCCCAAAGGGTTTATTTTCTCATATGAAGTAGTTTGAGAGGTAGGCAGTATAGGGCTGATATAAAAGTTCTGTGACATCATCAGGGACCTAGGTATTTTCTACCTTTCTCCTCTGATGAACTAACCGACTTTATTCTTCAAGGTCCCCCTTGGTCCAAGATGGCCCATGATGGTCCTTTGCATTTTAATTCCAGAAGCAAGAAGGCAGAAGGATAAAAGAAAGGCTTATCCCCTAACCTTTAGGGAGGCTTCTCATAAGTTCTATATAATACTTCAAATTATTTCTTATTGGCTAAAATCTAGTCACATGACTTCATCTTGCTGAAAGAAAGGCTGAAAAATGTCTCAAGATTTGTAACTAAGGAGAAAGGCATGTGATATTGGGTAACAGCTAGAAGTCTCTGTCAGAAACAAGAATCTAAAGATTATTATCTCTAAAGTGTAGCATTACTTTCATTTTAAATAAAATTTAGAGATTTGAAAGTGTGTGATGCTCTTTCATAAACTTGGTACAGACTATATTAAAACACATGAGTTCTGGGCAGTGCCTGTGGCTCAGTGGGTAGGGCCCCGGCCCCCTATACCAAAGGTGGTGGGTTTGAACACAGCCCCGGTCAAACTGTAACAAAAAATAGCCGGGTGTTGTGGCAGGTGCCTATAGTCCCAGCTACTTGGGAGGCTGAGGCAAGAGAATTGCCTAAGCCCAGGAGTTGGAGGTTGCTGTGAGCTGTGATGCCACGGCCCTCTACCAAGGGCGATCAAGTGAGACTGTGTCTCTAAAAAAACCAAAACAAAACAAAACACATGAGTGCTGTCCTTAAATTCAGAGAGGTTTAAACTTTGGGTGAGCCTGTTATAGAATAAACAAAGTCATTATATCTTTTTTCAGAGTGAACAACATGCTCAAAATGTTCGTTTTTATTTTCATATGCGTGGGGAACAAAACGAAGTGCCTGGTAAGAGAATGAAGATGTATGTTGAGAATTTTCAGGTGAGTGTTCTATGTTGATGTTTTAATTCTAAACTTTGAGTTATCTAATTATTCTAACAAAATTTTGTTTATTTCAGGTGCATAGGAATGAAGTCGTGGACAAAAACAAATTTTGTGATCTCTGCAACATGATTTTTAGCTCCCCAGTTGTTGCTCAGTCTCACTATATGGGGAAGGTCCATGCTAAAAAACTGAAGCAATTAATGGAAGAACATGATCAGGTATCTCCTTCAGGATTTCAACCAGAAATGGGTAAGGTTACATTCACCTCTTTAACTTCAATACAGGATCCACCTATTTTTTTGCCCAACTCTGCCATATATTTTTTATTGGGGGCACTTTTATTCATGTTGAAATAACTTGATGATTCTTTTTCTGCCCAGTTAATCTCTTTGTCTTTGTCATTTAATGAAGATTATACTTGTTAGCTGAATTTTAAGAAATGTTATGACTTCTTCCTTTCAGTGATTGGTTTTACTAGCTATGAAGAAACAATGAGCAGCTGGAGCTCTGTCATTTTCTTATCAAATCATAAAATCTTAGCTCCTTTTTACTTTTCTTTTCATTGATTTCATATTTTACAAAACATTATCACATATTTGTGTTCTGATCGATATTTTCACCATAATATAGTTATGGATGCAGTGTTTCCTGACTATTAAGTGTAGGCATGAATGAATAAATAAATAAATAAATGTATGTTACTGAATTTCCTTCTTCTCATTTAGCCTATTCCTTTCTTCCTATGAATATGAAAAAAAATGTACCATTAGCATCATCAATTAGTAGTTATCAAGTACATATTTTATTTCTAACCCTAAAGATATAGAGAATTACAAAATAATTGCCTCTTTCCTCTTTCTAGTGATGTTGGGCCACCAGTGCATATGGGCCATCTGAATCAAAGCTGAAATAGCAGAGTACAACCTGGAAAATACAACTCATATTTATAAAAACTTGTATGATAAAGCAATATAAAAATAATGATTAATCCTCTGGAAAAAATAATTTATCACATTCTTAGTAGCCTCAACACTTCAGGACTAAATCATGCCTAACATGGAAAATTCACCAACGTTTATTTCTACTTCACAGTGTAGGCATTTCTGACCAGTGACAAAAAAAATTATTAAAACTTACTGTTTTCTCAACAAATAAAGCCAGAATCAGTTTTTAAATTACTCCGGTCTCTAATTTTTGTATGTTTGTTTTTCTGCCTGACATTCTAGAGAAAGAATCAGTCTGCTCTATAAAAGAAAGCATCTTGTATAAATAAAAGCCTTATCTTCAGACTCCAAAATTCATAAATTTGGGCTCAGAGATGAAAAGGCTATGAAATAACTGAAATTTTAGGAGCCTGTATGGTTTTATAGTATTAAACAACTGCATAGATTTTATTCTGATGCAAACATTACAAATCTGGATTGAAGAAATGCCCTCCTATGTTAATCAAGAAAGTCACCAACTTGGAAGTTGGTACCATCTGTTTTACCCTCGCTGATTTCAAAGAATCATCCTAAGATGGCTCTCCTGCTTTCATTGATTCTTCAAATGAACATAATTAGGCAGTTCCTGATGCAGAACATTCCTTCCTTTCCATGTCTTTGTTGGAGAAACTTGGTGACAGATTCGTATTCAAATTTCCATTTTCACAGAAGGAAATTCTTTTTGTCTTGAGTGTCTTTATTCAGCAGCCTTTAAGTCCAGAGAGTGGGTTTTTAGTGAGTTCTAAATTTCCCGAATACTCTACAATAAATGCAGCTCTAATATTTAAACACATGTTGATCACTTCTCATTACAACTATTTCAGCAGGTGTGCCTATTCCTACTTCTGCAGAGTCTGCCTTCCTGAAGCCTCTTGCTGCCAAGCTTCCTCCAGGTGGGATTAAAGACACGACTATGCCTTCTTCTTCCAGCAGTGCTTTGGATTTCGATAATCCAAACAAATACTGCAAGCTTTGTCCTGCTTCCTTTAATAGTCCAGTAATGGCCCAACAACATTATGTTGGGAAAAAACACAAAAGAAATGAAGCTAGGAAGACGTTTGTAGACAAGATAAGAGAGAAAGAGAAACCTCTTCCAGCAAAATCAAATGCAAATGGTAAACAGTAAAATTATCCCAAAATTCTTTTATAGGAAGTTTGCATTTTATAAAACATACTAGTTTAGTTATGTATTATTTTATTCTTGTTGAGTGAGAGGTTGATAGTATTCATAGAATCACAGAATTTTAGATAAGTAAGGATTTTCATGTCCACCTAGCTTTATGTTTGTTTTCTAGAAAACAAGATCCAGAATTATTTAGATGACCCCTATTAATTTTAGAATAAATATAGTTATTTCCATGGTTTCATGTTATCTTAGATGCATAAGGAAGTATGTTAAATTGGTGTCATGTGAGAAAAAATTATTATCATTTACTAAGTGTGGTGTAAGTGTCTTTTGAGGGCTAAGCTACTTATTCTTGGTAATACAAATGGAAGTATACCATCTTTCCTGAAGGAGCAAATGTGTAAACTAATTGGGTTAATAAGACTTCATTGGAAGAGGCTACAGACATGGCTGGTTGTGTACATATATTTTTGTAACTAAAGGAATGAAAGATCATGTTCCAGAAAAATCTTCATAGATTTTGATGGTTTCATTTGATAGACATGGGAAGGAGAGAGGATGAATAAAAGAGCTTGGAGCTAAGAAAGAATGGTAAGAACTGAGGCACAACAGAGACTTATCTTTACTGAGGTGATCCACGTGCTCTTCTAACCATATTTTTTTTTCATTTTCCCCCACAGGCATCTTCTCACTACTAGTGTATTTTATTTCCCCTTTCATATTCTCTCTTCCACCTACTTCTTTTCCTTCATTTACTGTTATTTTTAGAATCTTTCCCTATTAGACCTTTCTGCTTCATGTGAAAATGCTCATTACTCCTTTTTTTTTGAACCTCTATTCTTTGTCATATGTAACACCTTATACTCTTAGACTCTGGTTCTTCGCCTGTGTTTCTGTTTATCTTCTTTTTTCTTTATGGGATCTATTTTCAGTTATTACCTAGACCTAGGTATTCCCATTGTTCCATTCTTGACCTTACTCTACAAACATTATTTATACACTTAACGATTTTTCTGTCAATTCTTAGACTCACATATCCTAATGGCAGCTATTGCTTCGCTTGGCTGCCTCATAGCCATTTCAGACCCACTTATTCTTTGAAAGTAGATACTTGTAGTTAACTGTGAACCCCACTTTCTATATCACCTGTGACTATTTTATCTCCTGAATATTACTGTACCCTTCTCTGCAGCACTGCTCTTCCCACACTAGTTCAGGTCTTCAACATCTTTCCTAGAAGTTTGCTACTCAAGTGCGGGTTGTGGATCAGTAACATTGGCTTCACCTGAGAGCTTGTTAGAAAAAAGAATCTCAGGTCCCACTGCAGACCAATGGAATCAGAATCTGCATTTTAACAATATCCCTAGGTGATTTTTACTCAGTAAATTTTGAGATGCATTATCCTAGAGTATTGCTACGATCTCCTACCTACACTCCCTGCCTCCAGTTTTGTGTCCCCAAATTCATCCTCAGTTTAACCACTAGAATGTTTTCACTTTAAATATTTCCATGCCCTTGCCCTTCTTTAAGGGCTTTAAATATTTCCACGCCCTTGCCCTTCTTTAAAGGCATCATTTCACCATCTTCTAAGGCTAAAATCTAAGCTCAATAGCTCTCTATCCTCGTTTCTGCCTGCCTTCTCTAGGCTTCTCCCCTAGTACTTCTTGCCATGATTTATGTGATTCAGCACTTGCATACTGCTTATAGTTTCCATGAACTATTACACTACTTTTTGTTTCTGTATTCTTATTCATGCTGCCAGTTTTCATGGAATACCCCATAACCCTCTTCTCTTGGCTAACTCCTACTTTTTTTTTTTTTTTTTTAACGTACTACTGCTGCCTGGAAGCCTCTTTACTTCTTTCGAGGCTAATCTTCTGTGCTTCCTTAACCTGCATATCTAATTATCTCTCCACGTGTCTTTATCTCCATTAGAGTGTAAGGTCTTTAAGAGAAAGGACTTCATTTAACTCATCTATATTTCCAGTGCTAGAGATAGAAACTGGCACAGAAGTAAGCCCACTTTAATAGAGATTGGTTTAATATATGAATCAGTGAACTATTAATTAGGCTTTATTTAGTGAGTGCTTACTCTCTTTTTGTACTATTTCATTTTTCCTATTTATTGTGATTCATCATCTCCCAAAAAGTTACATAGAGATAAATGCTTTTATTTGGAATTTTAAAGAATGTTGATTTAGGCAATTGTAGAAATAAAAGTGATAGAGCTTCTGAAAATAGTAGAAGTTTGGTGAAATGACAATCTTCCGCTTGTTAGAGTATTTTTCCTATTGCTGGGCTGAGGGTATCTGAAATAAGTAGCTTCTAGATTAGTGGCATTAGATATTTTTTTTTTTTTGAGACAGTGTCACTATGTCGCCCTCAGTAGAGTGCCACGTCATCACAGCTCACAGCAACCTCAAACTCTTGGGCTTAAGCGATTCTCTTGCCTCAGCCTCCCGAGTAGGTAGGACTACAGGCGACCACCACAACGCCCAGCTATTTGTGGTTGCAGTTGTCATTTTTGTTCAGCAGGCCTGGGCTGGCCTTGAATCCACCAGCCTCGGTGCATGTGGCTGGCGCCCTTCTCACTGAGCTACGGGTGCCAAGCCAAGCATTAGATAAATTTGAATGGGTTAGTTCTGAGAAGTGTGTGCACTATCACACCTCACTATTTCACTCATTTTCTTCTTTCTGTCTTTGCCTTTCTTTCCATCTGCTATTATTTATTATTTTTATATGTTTCTCCCACATGTGATGTCTTTCTCTTTTTCATCATTCCCATTGCTTTCTTCATGTACCTCACCCAGATCTTATTAGCACAAGAATGGCTACCATAACACTATGGAACTAAAGTATGTATGTATTTTTCATGTATTGTATTTGCTTATCTTAACTAATTTCTAGCCCCCATTATTGCACTTAGATACCTCACCTTAGCCTGTAACTCAACATATCTACAATAGCATTAATAATCTTCTCTAAAACAAACTTAAATTTTAAGCCTTCGGTCTTTGCCAGTAGTTCCACTATTTATTAGTCAACTACACTTGAACCTTTAGCATAAATTCCTATAACCTATCTATCAGCAATTCTTATCAAATATTTTTAGAACTATTTCTCCTTTATTTACCCTTTCATTAAGTTTCTACTACTACCACTTCACACCTTAATGCTGTAACAACCTTCTGGAAAGTTTTACTTGTACCTCATTATTACTCTCTCACTCCCTCATAGTAAAATTTCAACTTCGAATCAGTTTCACTGTTAACCTTTTCTACTTCTACATTCAGGCGTACTTAGTGCTGCTGTGGAAAATTATCTAAGTGTACATTGGGTACTTCTTCCGAGCCTTGGTATCCAACCTCTTTGGGCTTTTGGTCATACTTAATCCTTTTTCTTTCCCTTCATTTTCTCCTTAGCTAAACCTGCATCGCTCTTCAAGACTCTCTTCCCCTGATGTATATACTCCCTTCCCTCACAATTTATGATGAGCTTCTTATTTCATCAAGAAAAGTTTGACCATCAGTTGTGAATGAACAAGTATTTTGCTTTACCCAAATCCTTTTGTAACCCCAAGTTCTCCTATATCGACTACACTTTCCCTTTACCTTCTTAACTAAGAATTTTTTCAGTGTAGTCAATTTTGTTTTCACTTGTTACTCACTTCTTAACTCACTGCTACTTTACTACTCCATGGAAAGTACTCCTCACAGGGTTGGAGTGACCTCTGAATTTTAGATCCAGTGGATATCTTGATTTAGTTCCTTTGCCATCACGCTGTCCTGTTTATCTTTACATCTCTGTCCTTTACTTGGTATTTTCATAGGCTCCTTCTCTATCATCTTAAAGAGTGCAGGCTTTTGCCATTGTATTGCTATTCTTGTGTCCACCTGTACATTTTTCTCAGGAGACTTCATCTACTCTCTTTTGACTACCACATGTTCTGACATCTCCAGAATCTCTTACCTTATCTTCTGCCTTTTGAACTCCCATATATAACTGGCTGTCAGGCACCTTTGCATGAAAGTTTCAGAGATAGATGCTGTGTCTTCAAACTTATGTTCACCATTACTTACTCTCACCCCCTTCCTTGTGAAGTTCAAATTTCAGTTAATGGGGTCATCACCCACCCAGTTATCAAACTAGGTTTCTGGGAACTATTTTATTATTTTATTTATTTATTTATTCATTTGTTTATTTATTTATTTTGAGACAGAGTCCTACTTTGTCACCCTTGGTAGAGTGCCGTGGCATCATAGCTCACAGCAACCTCAAACTCTTGGGCTCAACCATTTCTTTTGCCTCAGCCTCCCAAGTAGCTGGGACTACAAGTGCCCACCACAATGCCCAGCTATTTTTTCAAGATGAGGTCTCACTCTGGCTCAGGCTCGTATAGAACCTGTGAGCTCAGGCAATCCATCGGCTGCCTCCTCCCAAGTGCTAGGATTAAGGCATGAACCACCACACCTAGCTCTGGGAACTATTTTAGACTCCTCTAAATTTATCTCTATCCCCTATCCCTCATATTCAGTCACTATGTTTTGCCAGTTTTAAAGTTAAACATTTCACCAATCTCC
This sequence comes from Perodicticus potto, assembly GCA_963574655.1. Lineage (NCBI taxonomy): Eukaryota > Metazoa > Chordata > Mammalia > Primates > Lorisidae > Perodicticus > Perodicticus potto. Next base: position 2,926 of record CAUYRH010158031.1, on the reverse strand, counting down.
ATGCTTTTCCCTACCCTTGCTAAGACCTTTCTAGTCCATGTCCTCCTTATCTCTTCCCTCTTAACTATGGTCTCCTTCTAGGCTTGCTCCTCTTCACTTTATCTTCTGTATTACAGCCAGAGGAGAGATTCATCTAAAACACACAATTGACTAACCCTGTCATTTATTACTTAAACCATTTCAACATTTCTGAGAACACAGAATAAAAATCTAGGCTCCTTAGCATAACATTTAAGTCTCTCTTTGCTCGACTCCTTTTTGCCTCTTCCACTTTCATTGTTTTGTTTTAAACTCTATAATCATTCCAAATTTTAAGAAGTTCCTATAAGTACTTCTTCCTTTTAGGCTGAGGTAAGGCATCATCTCTTCCAGTAGACTTTCTTCAGAACTGTATTGTGTTAAATTTCTCTGCTTCTTTGCACTGCCATACATCGTCAGCATACCTCTCTTACTTTTACCAAATGAAACTGAAACCTTTTTTCACATAATCTTTCTCACACTGGACTTGTGGGCAGTCTGGCTGTTTTATTGATCTTGTATCTTTAGCATCTAATACGATGCTTGGTGCCACATAGGTGCTCAGTATTTTTTGAATAGATTATTTAGATTCAACACATATGCTCATTTCTGTCTTTGCAATACCTGATATTGTTTTCATCCTCTAGAGTGCTGTAATCTGCTTTATCTATAATTGAGATTCTTTTTTTTTTTTTTGCAATTTTTGGCCGGGGCTGGGTTTGAACCCACCACCTCCAGCATATGGGGCCGGCGACCTATTCCTTTGAGCCACAGGCACCGCACGAGTTTCTTCTTGTTCTCCAAGATCCATCCTAACTTCCCTCACTACTGTAGCTCTTGGTATTCTCCCCTTTCTTTGATTTCTCGTAAGCTTTACTGTTCATTAATAATTATATCAATTATAACCTCTCAAGTGAATTAGCATCATTGAGATAATAAATTATATTTTATTTTGCAATATCCTCCTTATATGGTTCTTTATATGGTAATGAGTCCATAGTTTTTCTTAATTCATATTTTCTATTTGTTTATTGAAAGGGAATATTGTGCAAAGGGATGAACATAGATTTGGAAATATACTTGAAGTCCCTTGCTCAGTTGCACTTCAGATTCCTCAGATATAAAATAAAAACAATGCAACTTGCAGGACTGAATGACGATGAAATAAAGTAATATATGTAGTTCCCATCACAGAAAAGGTTCTGAACAAATGTAGGTTTTTAAAAATGTTTTGTCCTCCTGTAATAATTTAAAAACAGGCAAATTGGGCAGTTTCTATTTTTCATATAAAGATGAACGTTCAACTGCAGTTTTACTTACATGTAACTCTCAACTGTTTTATGCCACATTTAAGATATTAGGCCAGTGGTTCTCAACTTTGACTACTAATTAGAATCATGTGGGGAGTTTTTAGAACTCCCAGTGCTCTTGTCACATCCCTCCACTCAATCAATTTTTTAAAGAGTTTTTTCAATTCAGTTCAGGTTGTGGGGAGGGGGAGAGGGAAGGATGGAGTGGTATCAGTGCACTCCCACCTAATGGGCACAATGTGGGGGTATATGGCACACCTTTTGGGTGTGGGGCACAGCTATAACAGAGAAGTTACCTAACAAATACAAACGTTGTAACCTAATCATGTGTACCATCATATTAATCTGAAATTTTTTAAAAATTAAGAGTTTTTAAATTATTTTTTTCAGAATATTACAGGGATATATATGTTTTGGTTACATGACTTGCGTTTGTACAATTTGAGTCAAAGTTATAAGTGTGCAGTCAATTAAATTACTGTCTCTGTGACCTATGCATTAGTGTTTTTTTGCTCTTTTTTAACTAACCAAGTGATTTTGATATGGAGCCAAAATTGAGAACAGCAATTTTGGGGTTAGACTATAAAGATATGTACTTCTGGGCCCACAGAGTGTTAAGTTATGGAAGATTGTGAAAGGTGTAAGATGCAAAGAAACATGAGTTTCTGGTGAATTCAGAAATGAGGAATATTAATAGGGCTGAGAACAGGACAGCCAAAAGCAGGATAGTGTCAAGGAACAGTCTTGGGGATAAAAGAATGGAAAGTGTAAGAAACATAATGGAGATAGGTCACAAGGATTTGATCAGGAATTCTGACCTTGGGGCCAATGCATGGGCTTCATATCTTCACAGAAAAAATTTACACAGTTTTCATGTATTATTTTCTGAGATGTTTATGTCCTTGAAAAAGATAAGGAACATCAGTGTGTGGAAAAGACAAGGACTAAGATAATGGTAATCAGACCACAGTTTTAGAACTGCCTTTAGATCTTTCATATATGGCCAGCAGCTCTTCTAAGCCCCTATATTGTCTCTGTTAGAATCTTACTTCTGACGTAATTTGTAAGGAAACAAACAGGGAACTGAGGAGGACACTATATACAGTAAATTGAAAATTATAAGTAATAAATGAATATATAGAATTTCTGAAATATAATCTGAGTTTATAATCATAATGAAGATCATTGCTCAGTAATCTAGGACAGGTGCTCAATAATATCTGTACAGTAAAATCATCTGGAAAGCTTTCAAAAAATGAGAAATCCTGGTTCTAACCTTAGAGGTTGTGATTTAATTGGTCTATGTGGAGCTGTAATGTGAATTTTTTTTAAATTTCCCCACGATTTTATATGTATAATCAGCATTGAGAACCACTAATCTAGAGGAAATCAGTTATTTATGTAAAATAACCACTCTTGCTTATTTTATATAACTTGAGCACACACAAAATATATGGTATTGGTAAAGTTCATCTGAGCTTTAGTTTTGACACCTGTAAAATAAAGTTAAGTATTTCCTGAAAAAGGCTGTTAGGAAGGTAACAGTCCTGGGTTTGGTTCTTTTTTTTTTTTTTTTTTCTGGGTTTGGTTCTTAGCTT
>CAUYRH010158029.1:0-17238 GCA_963574655.1 Perodicticus potto | reverse complement strand
TCTGGGCCTTTGCCAGAATCCCATGATGTGCAATGGATCTCTGAGCTCCCACTTTTAATTCTACTCTATGTCTCTTGTCTTTCTTTACCGTTGCGTCTAACTCTATATTTCTTCAGTGAATCACCGCCAGCTTCCACAGGTCTCAGCAGAAGCTGCTTCAAGAAATTGGGTACTTAAGACCTGGGGACTACTTTCTGTCTACAAGTAATTGCTAGTATGATGTCACAGGATTAAATTCTGTAAGGTCCCTTTCCACTACACATTCTATAAAGAACCACCAGCCCCCAGTAGTAAGTTTCTTACTGGACCTTGTTTAGGAACAGACTTATAGGTGATCAAATTTAACAGACCTGTCCTCAAACATGACTCTTTTCCAGCCCCCAAGAGTCTGTATCAGATGCGAGGAGAATGTCTTTTCTCTTTCCTGCTTCCTTCCTGGTTTAGATCTTTCTATTTCACTTGGCTCACTCTTGCCTTCTGAATACCTTTCCCTGAAAGTGCCCCTAGTACCTCTCATAATCAGAAGCCAAAGAAGCCAATAATGGGAAACAGTACCAGCTTCAAAATGGATGAAAATAAGTTAGTTTTCACTGAGGAAAGGTTCCCCTGGGGTTCTGAGAGGCTCATTTTGGTAGTAGGGGGTTGAAGATTACATGGAATTTGAAGATATTCTTGACTTGAGGAAAAAAACTCTTAGGATTTTAGGCAATCAGACCTCCCACAAGTCAAAAACCACTCATGGAAAAGTAAATGAGAACACTCTTGTGTTCAACAAGATACTTGATGGAACATCACACAGCTTTGGGTTTCCTCTTTTTCCATGGTGGGCACTTGTGTCTGGTGCTCATTAAACTCAGTGTTGCTCTTATGCTTCCCCCAATGTTACTGCTACAGAAAGCTTAACTTAAAAGGTGGCTGATGGACTTTTGTTTCTAGATATTGTCACAGCATACATTCAGAAAATTTCTGAATGACTATGACTTGTTTTACCAGTATAACTACAAAAATGGATAACTCTTTAAATCAGGTCATTTTACAAGAAAATATGGTTTTTAATTCCCATTATGCCCTAAGCAAAGGCTATGACCAATGGGACAAGAATACTGTTGACTATTTTCATTGCCTAAACTTTGAATTGTTTGTTTTTTATTAGGTCAGTTTATGAGGACTCCTGGTAAGGAGTGTACCTTAGCTTCTTGAGGGTATCTTCCTCAGAGCCATCGTAATGGTCTTCCTGATGTGTTTATTCCTTTAAAGTCCTAAACGGTCACTCACAGACATTCTTTGTGCATCAGATGGTCTCATTAGAGTTAGAATGACAAAAACATAAAGAGTCATCCCATTAATTTGAAATTGTAAATTTTGAATTTCATACTGAGAATGAACAAGTCCATGGTGATGTTTATAGAAAGTTGTGTCAGTGATCAAAGTTTTGGTCAATGTCTCAAAATCAAAAGGTTGACTAAAAGAGGAGGATTGTTAAATTTAATTATGTTTGGTCTAAAACTGACTCTATACTTAGCAAACTGTAGCCTAACTTGAGACTATATTCTTGTAACAAATCGCCAAGTCTTGACCAATGATGGCAGCTCTGTTGTCAGACAATCACAGGTAGCAAACTGCTCACACAAGCTCAAATAAGGTTCCTACCTGGAACCAATCAGGCAATTTCTGTATGTGGTGTTTCCTTTCTCTGTTTCCAAATACTACTTACCTATGTTGAGGGATGGAACTCTCATGAATTCTTTTTTAGCTCAGAAAAAATTTGCTAAATTTAATTTGTCTAAAGTTTTTCTTTTAACATCTTTGGAACTGCTTGGCATGAGTGTCCTCCTTCCACAAAACAGAATGTGGACTTTTAAAAATAATTCCCTCAAAAGCAGACTCTTAGTAGGAATGTCCAGACATTCTTGACGTGAGATTCATCATCCAAGTGGTTATGGCAGAACAATTGGTGGTCATAGTTCTGGGAACAGAAAACAGTAAGTTCTTCTTTTGGTAGATTCTTCCAGTAGGTCTTAAATATCTGCCTAATTTTGACCTAGATGCAGTGGCTTTCTTTCTTCACTTCCTAAAATAATTAGTTTATTTAATAACAAAATATTGTGTGATCTCCTTTATATATGAAATATAATAAAATATTAAAAATACATAGATAGAGAGCATAGCAGTGGTAACCAGTGGTAGGCATAGGGGAAGAAATGGGGAAATATAGGTCAGAGGGTACAAAGTAGCAGATATGTAGAATTAACAAACTTAGAGATCTAATGTACAATGTGAAGATTGTAGTAATAAAATCATACTGGATGTGAGATTCATGCTAAATGACTAGACTTTATCTACTTGCCCACAAAAGCACACACATCAAAAAGGGCAACTATGTGAAATGACTGGCATGTTTATTTGCTTCACAACACTAACCATTTTATTATTCATACGTATGTCATAACATTATATTATATACCTTGGAAGTACAGAGTAAAATTTATTTTAAAAAATAGAAAGGAATGTAAGTAAATATACATATTACAGAAAGTTTTATTAAGTTTATATTAGTTATAATATCAAAATGAAAACTCAAGTGAACTTTGACACTGTATTTCTACAGCTACTAATCACCAACCTAGATTTTTACATTATTTCCCATTTAATCTTGTATAGATTTCCTCATCTTCTGCAGTACACATTACATTATATAAAGCTATTTTATCTTCTTTTAAAACAATACATTTTTCTTCTTTTTGGAAATAACTGTCTTAGTTATTTGCTTATGGAAATGCATCCTCTTACTTATGCACAAAATATCCTGTTGGATGTACTTTCCTATTGCAGCCCATATAGCCCATGGCTAGGAGGAGTGAGAGTTATAAGAAATACCTGTATAGCTCAATAATGGAATAATGGGTGGAAAGGGCATGGAGAGAGATTTAGCTCTCCTAACAAGCATGAGAGCTCCCGAGATGAGAGCAGTGGTGAATTAGCAGTCTCTACACCTGTGGTTTTGAGCAGCATGAGATCAGCCTTATATTAGGCTGGAAGAGAAGGCAGTCAAGGAGCATGTGCATTCTGTCATGGACCCGCTTACTTTAACTCTGTCTCCTCTCCTGACTGCAGAACACCAGCACGGTGTCTCTCTGCTGAAGATTACAAAGCTCTGCTAAAGACTAAGATCTATCTTTCTAAGAAGACTGCTTTATTCCCTCCAAGACTCTCTCTCTCTCTCCAGCTAAAGTAGATAGCCCTCAGGCACCTAAGAGAAGGTAACTTAATGGTCCATGTCTGGAACCTAATTAAGCTAGACCCGAGACCTGGCCAGTCTTGGGCCCTGACAAGTGGTGTCAAAAGTGACCTGTGACAAATGGCATAGTGGGCAGGATTGGGTGAATACAGACTGAGAGGGAAATAAGCTTTGGCAAATAGGAAAAAGAGAGAAGAGAAATAGAAATACTTAGAGGGAAAAGAAATATCTAAGAAAAAGACAGCCAACAACAGGCCATTCTCATTTGGTTTTTCCTCTTCTTTCCTATGTTTCCTCTTTTCAAATTCTAACTACTTCTTCTGTGGGAAAAAAACTGATAAAAGCCTTTATCCTCTTCGAGGAAGAGGCTGGGGAAAAAAGGCAGAAAAATGCCTTTAGACAAGAGGGAAAGAAAAAAGATAGAACTAGGAGATAAGAACCTTTAGCAAACAAGCCTTTTAGCCTTGGGTGAGAAAAACCTTCCATAAAACAGCAAAGAGAAAAGTTTGGGAATAGGTTGCAAGAGTTTATTAAGATAGGGAAGATAACTTCTAACTGCCTTCCCTTATATCTTTGCCCATTGCCAGTAGGAAGTAGCTTTTGAGAGACCGACACCCAAACCCCTTTTTGGCAATTAAGAGTTCTGATTAAAAGAAAAGAATTGAGGTAGATTAAGGGGGCTGGTGAAGAACTAGAGGAAGTGAAGTTTTGTAAAATACTAATACTCCAGAGTAAAAAGAAACAGCTAAAGAGCTCCTGTCCCTTTAAGGCAGCCAAAGGTTCTAAGAATTGAAAAGGAAAGATTGTAAAAAGCAGAAGGCCGAAAGAAAGTCAGTTGAGAAAAATCATGGCAAATGAGATACAGCAGTTGAAGTATCAGATGGAACCGCTTAAAGACGAGATTAAGATCATGGCAGCTGATATAAAACAATTGAGAGATCAGATGAATCTTATAGTTGAAGCAGGTAAACGCTATATTGACATGACAACTCAAATGGGGCAGCTGGAAGATCAGAGAGTAAATTCCCCAGTTATCAGATGCCATAAAAGTGGGAAGCTAGGCCATAAAAGAAAAGAGTGTTTAAAAGAGAAAAGAATGCCAAATGCTAAAGAAAAGAAACAAAGAGCATATAAACCTCCAGGTTTATGTCCCAAGTGTAAAAAAGACTTTCACTGGGCAAACAAATGCCGTTCTCAATTTGATAAAGATGGAACACCTTTATTGCAGGGAAATCATCAGTTGGGCCAGAATCAGGACCCACTGGTAAATGAAAGAAGTTATAACAGTTTCTTTAATATTTTCATTTCAAATTATTCTCAGGAAAAAAAAAAAAAAAAACAGTATAATTCAATTCTATGCCATGGGAGCACTCTGTCAGCTTGGTTAGACCTGTGGTACCTCAGCATGAAACTGAGAAAATTAAGCCAGACCAATGGATGATGATGGAGAACAATTAGATTAAATATGTTTGTGGAATATTTGCTTATCCTGCATGGTGAGGGGGTAACCCACCTCTCATTAGCATCTGTGTCCTATAACTGGGTCCAGCTATGGAGAATTAGAGAGCCTGGACACAGCAAAAAGGGGAAAGGGACACTCTGAAGCAAGTGACTCCTTTGGAATATTATGAGAGGAAGTACAAAGGGAGGGAAGAGTAACTGAGAGTTAAAACCACCTTTATACCAGGGAGCTCCATTTGAAAAAAGAGTCTGGAATCAATTAGCAAAAATTCCGCTGGAAAAGCAGCTTGAAAGCAGGAAAAACTCCGTTACCGAGGAACTGTGAAGTGTGGGACCACTTAAGGACTGCGAGTAACAGAGCCCTTGAGAGGAACTGTGAAGTGCGAGACCGTTAGTCCATGAGTAATAGTCTTTTGAGATCTCTGAAGGGTGGATTTGTTAGGACCATGAGTAGCAAAGCCTTTGGAATAGCTAGAGAGAAATCCTTGCTTGCAAAGATTGCAAGGAAAGTGATATCTTTTGCTCGTCCATTAACTAAATATCAAAGGAAAGTTTGTACAGTTAAAGAAATGGTAAATTCTCTCAGCAAAGATTTTCTCAGTTTGTTTTCTCAGTTTAAAAAGATCTTTAAGGGAATTAACATTACAATCATTGTCTTTCCCTAGCAGCAGCTAATAGTTTACATCTGTATTGGGCTTCCTCATTTAAAGAGCCCATATCTGGAATTCTACACTTTGACAATTACCAAATTCTTTTGCCTAGAAAGAAAAGGGCTAGATAACAGAAAGAACTGTCCTTACCACATTAAAAATGATTCTGTTTGTGTATAAAAAAGGGAGGATATGTTTCAGCCCATATAGCCTATGGCTAGGAGGAGTAAGAGTTATAAGAAATACCTGTATAGCTCAATAATGGAACACTTTGGTGGAAAGGGAATGGAGAAGGATTTAGCTCTCCTAACAAGCATGAGAGCTCACCAGATCAGAGCAGTGGTGAATTGGCAGTCTCTACACCTGTGGTGTTGAAAAGCACAAGATTGATCTTATATTATAGGCTGGAGAAGAAGGCACTCAAGGAGCATGGACATTCTATCACGGACTTCCTTACTCTGACTCTGTTGGCTGCAGAACGCCAACATGGCGTCTCTCTGCTGAAGATTAAAAAGCTCTGCTAAAGACTAGGATCTATCTTTCTAAGGCTTTACTCTCTCTAAGGCTCACTCTATCTCTCTGTCTCCAGGTAAAGTAGACAGCCCTCAGGCAGCTCAGAGACCTGAGCAAGGTAACTTAGGGGTCCGCATCTGAACCTAGTTAAGCTTCGCCTGAGACCTGGCCAGTCTTGGGCCCTAATAACTGGTGTCATAAGTGACCTCTGACACTTTCCTATCTAACTTATCCTCATTTAGGAAATGATCCGCCTGTAATGAAAAAACCTGAAGTTAAGTGGGATTCTTCACGGTCAATAATACTTTGATAGACCATTCTCCTGTCTATTTTGGTTTTGCCATTTATGTTGAACAGCAGCTGATTAGTGTTTCCTCTTCAAATTCCTTGTCTACCAGAATTAAAAACTATCATAAGTTAACCTCATAAACAATAGTTGGCAATAGTTGGCTGTCAAAATTTACCATAATTATGTTTAATCTTAAGAGAACTTGGAACAAAATGGAAAAGGGATATGTCATATTTGACTTGTGTATTTTTTTTTCTAGTCCACTCCTGTGAATAAGGCTCTAATATGTTCCTCAGATAAGTTCAACATATATAAAAAATATTTCCTATTCTGTTTCATAAAAAAGAAAAGTAGTAAGCATGTTTCTTAAGGTAACATTTAGTTATTATTCTCTGCACTGGTACAGCAGTCCAAAAGTTTAAAATGTTGAAATTATTATTAAATAATTAAATACTTTTTTGAATTTTGGTGTGAATTTTAACTTTTGTTGTTGTTGTTGTTGAGACTGAGTCTTACTTGGTCATCCTTGGTAGAGTGCTGTGGCATCACAGCTCACAGCAACTTTAAACTCTTAGACTCAAGCAATTCTCTTGCCTCAGTCTCCTGAGCAGCTGTGACTACAGGTGCCCACAACAATGCCCAGCTATTTTTAGAGACAAGGTCCCACTCTTCCTCAGGCTGGTCTCGAACCTTGTGAGACAATCCACCTGCTTCGGCTTCCCAGAGAACTAGGATTACAGATGTGAGCCACCATGTCTGGTTGAATTTTAACTTTTTAAAAGGAAATTGTAGTACTTTACTTTTCTTCTATATGAAATGCTGAAAATGATATTTGATTGATGAGGCAAATATGGAGTTATATATTGCTTATAATTTTAGATGTACAAAAATTAGCCTTTTAAACATGTTAATAAATTATGTATAGTACAAAATGTGGCAGGTTTTCTTTTTCTTATGTTGCATAGTTCTTACCATGGAGCAATACTGTTTCTATTTAAGGTTCTAAAGTTTTGAAGAGTAACAACTCTACTTTCAAAAGTTATGTCTTATGGGGTAGCCAAGAGAATTTTTATACTTTTTATCTGTCTTTGGCAGTTAGCCTACATTGTTATCATTCAGTTGGAAACTGGCAGTAGAGAAAACAGGTTCTATTGGTGCTTTCATTTGAAAAAAAGAGAATTTGCAGAATTGAGGACAGTGTTGCGATCATAATTCAGTTGGACATAATAATTGAAAGTCAGGCAGCTCTGTAAGAGAACAGTATCATTTCTTACTTATCCCCAGTACTCATAAAGTAGAAAGTAATCAAGTCCCATCTATGTCTGTTATGGCCCTCATAAAAAATAGTTAGGATCTTTGCTGAAGCAGATTGGGAATCTACATATAGTATGTGAATTTATGTGTTATTTACCTACCTAAACACAGATTTATTATTCAGATTTCCTTATCAGAAAAATTAGAAATGCAATGCTTATGAGACAAAGAAACTAAACCATGCCAGAATTTTGTAATAAAAGTCTTGATTGACCAAGCTATCAATCACGGTAAGTTCTAAAGGATTATCTGGTCAAGCACTCTTTCAGATATAGTGTTATGGGGAAAATTATTTCTGCCACATATTTATATACACCAGAAGAGAAAATGTCATTTAATAGCTTTGAAACACTCCAATTATAAACTGAGAATATAAAAGACATGTTATATTACAATGTGACTACATAATTAGATAAGATACTGAAAATGAGGGGCATAAAATTACTATATACGCAGGTGATTCCACTATATGTGTGGGTGAACTATACTCAATTCTTTAAAGGTGACTATAGCTGCTATTAAATATTTCATGTATCATCAGATTGTCAATGGTGCCAGTTATATGATACGGATGTGGATAGAGATAGTGATATACATCTAACCCTAGGCTACAGTTTAAATTACGATATTCCAGACTCAAGTAGCTTCTTCTAAATTACTGTTTCCATCTAACTCAATTTGTTTGTGAGACACTAAATAATCAGGTTGTTGGGAAAATTGAACCCTTTCAAACTTCAGTATTTGGTTACTTGGTTGTCCTTTCTTTACAGTGACATATATGGGGTTAGAGAATTTATCTACTTATTAATCACATCAGGGAGGATGCAATAACAACTCAGATTTTTTCCAGGGTATTTTCCTTAACACTAAACAGCTCCCTTATTATCATTATTATTTTTATATAAATATTGTACTCATGATGTAAGGCTTTATTTTTATTCTTCATCATTTTGCATTCATAATTCAAAAGAAAAGTAGGCTAATCTCCATTAAAAGTGCTAAATATTGATGTTAAATGGTCTGTGAGCTCCTGTTTTCTTTGTAATTTAAGCAATCACCTATTTTCCTTAAACATAATTTCAAGGTGATCTCTTTTATGAATATTAGTAGATATGCATAGAGTACAAAGATGAGGTTTCCAAAGAATATTTTTCCAAATATATTTCTAAAATTCTCCTTTAAATTAACCCTTTACAATGAAGCCTGCTCCATACAATCCTAAAACTATACCTGTTTATATATATAATGTACACATACAGCTCCTTTCTTCTTTAGTAATGACTGCATTATTTTTCCTATTAATGAGGCAATCTGTGTTGCATTTGCTAACTGGTTACACAAAATGTGGCTGATACATCTAAAACAGTAAGAAATTCACAGTTGTAACAAGGGATTTATCATTTTAAAAAGGCACTCACAGCACACTTTTGTGTTAGGCAGTATTCCAGATGTTTTACATATTAATTCTCAGCACCAACTTAATAAATACCATCATCATTTCCATTATTGATGAGAGCACATCAGTAGGGAAAATATTAGTATCTTGCTTAAAGTTATGCAGCTAGTAAGTACTGGGGCTTGAATTTAACTCAGTACTCAGTCATCCTGCTGCTAGAATCTCCCCAAGAAGGACAGTGTGGCTGTATGCTAGTTAACAATGTTGTCAAGGTTCCAGGTTTCCATGGTCCTTGAGTGAGATCATTCTTAGCATGTGGCTTTTGTCTTCGTGGTGGTAAGACAAAAAAAAAATATTCAGGCCTAAGCATAAGGCTCACCTTCTATGTAAGAAGTAAAGAACAGAGCAATATTCCATGCCCATAAGATTATTATTTAGCATGTGGTCCCAGTCTCCAGTTGACTGAGAGGACTCCCTGTCTGTGGACTGGGCTCTATTCTGTCTTCATGGCTAAATGCAGACCCCTGTTCACTAGATCTAAACATTTTTCAGTTTTTCAAGTAAAGTGTGGACTTGGTGGGCTGACCATATGTTCCGCTTTGAGCAATCCCAAGATACATTAGGGGTCCCTGGGGATTCCTCTGGTCTCACCATTTTGATTACCTCTCCAACCATGTCTCCTATTAACATCATCATGTTTACTTTGTTTTTGCTCCTATCATTTACATTGAAAGAGAAAGGTAATTTATGCTGCAGTAAAAGCTGCCCTATGTCTATAAATAGTAGAAATTAGCACTCTCTGTGACACTCAATACTTCTCTTGCTGATGATTTCCAATACCTTGGAGAAATGATGATATTCTGGGCTCTCCTGAGGGATGGATTAATAGTTTGAGTTAAGCAGGGACATATATACATCTGTTCCAAAATTATGTTCTTGGTAAATTTTAGGTTTTGTTATTCTGTATTACCTTACAAGCTATTCCAAAATGACAATTTTGGTAGTTTGCTGCCCAATTTAAAAAGGGTTTATGGAGGTTTTTACTTGGCTTCAGTACATCTTAAATAACACTTCTGTGGTTTTCAGATACATCTTTGTTGAAGGTATGACACCATCTACTCTTTGAACTTATAGAATAAATAGCTGGTATTTCACATCTTTTAGAACTTGTATACTTTTTCAAAAATATCTATTGAGTGTAGGATAAGTATTATCTACTCTTTTAGGTCTTAGGATACATAACTGAATAATAAAAATGCTTGCATAAACAATTCAGAATTTCTGGCAAATGTAGCTTTTGAGAAACACAGCTTATCTAAAATGCATTTCTATTTCCTTGGTTTAGTATACTCAGAACCCAATTCTACAATTGTTTCCAGGTTTCATCTATTATAAATGAGCAATCTATTCTAGTTCATGTGTTAAAGTTCCTCAGATAAGCTAGAATCTTGTTTTAGTTTCATATTAGGAGGCTCCCAATTATGGTACAGGGAGAAGTGGGAAATAGGCAATACGGGCAGTCCCCAAATTGCAAACATCTGATTTACATATGACTTACACATATGAACCCAATGTATTTCAGGTAATAGATAAATGTATCTGTTCCAGCTTACATACAAATTCAACATAAGAACAAACCTACAGAAACTATCTCATTTAAAACCCAGGGACTACCTCTATCTTGCAAAGAAGCTGACTCAAAACACTATGGTATTTGTAAAACATGGCATGAATAAAACCAAATTTCTAGCTTGGCACTTATCTTTTCCAGCACCTTAGTCGTACATGATACTTTTAAAATGTATGAGTGTAAATCATTTTAGTTTTTCTGCCTCTATCTGAGATATTAGGGGTTTTGCTGTTATTGGTGCCTCTTTTTCCATAGTTTTCTTTCACTGCCCAAGGAGACAGAATCAATCAAATTACCTCAAAGTCCTTGACTTATCTCATGCTACTTACTTTCTCTCATATCAATAGACTCCTGGTTACCTGAAGACTTAAGTAATACTTTCTTATCACACAAGAACATATAGCCATTTAACCACCATACTCTGAGAGTTAGTAAGAGTTCTATCTACTAATAATATCTAAGATTTTATGTTCATATTCCTCAACGAGGCCAATTTCAGGATCTCTCATTTTCTGGGAAGCTTTGTAGTTGGCAGCCTTTTCTAAAATAAATTTTTGTTTTCATCAGGACTTTAGTTGTAAGCAGAAGAAGCTGATCTTAAGTGAAGAACATTTAGCAATGCATAGTTTTAGAGAATAGAGAATCAAATTCAAGACTAAGCTGCTGACAAAAAAAAATAAAATAAAAAAACCTCCTAGATGGCTATAGGTATAATTCTACAGAATGGTCCTAAGGAGCCAAAAATGATACAATTGGTCCTGCTATCAGTCTTGGATTTATTGCAACCACTACTTCTCACAAAAATTCCTCCTCTGTGCCTGAAACCCAGCTTTGTAACCATTAATATCCTGTTCCTTTGACATCCTGTACTGCAAACACCAGCAGAGTGAAATCTACAGGGATTCTTCTGAATCTAAGATTTGCACAAGTGATGATGATTGAAGTTGCCTAGCTTAGATGAACTTAAAAGTGCTTCAGCTGTAGCTAGAAAAGATACTCAGTATGCCGTGGCTTACTCTCTGGGGAATAGAGATCATAAGCATGGAAATTTTACACATGTAGCAAGAATGTTCAAAGACCATGGGTGCATAATGTAGTCCCTCCATGACCTTGTAGACTTGGCTTGGTGATAACTTTCATGAAGTCGCTAGGATGGAAATAGGAGTCAATGGGCTCTTACATGGTCTGCATGCTGCTGCCCCATCTCCAGGCTCCCTGGACAGGTCTCCGTGGACAGGGCTCAACCCACCTGAAAACTTTGATAAACTACCACACCCCACCCCCACCAGCCAGGCTCCCTGGAAAGGTCTCTACCCACTTAAAAACTTTGATGAACTTCTGCCTCCACTCACCAGGACTCCCACTGCACCCACATTTCTGGTTGCTGATCACCTGCTCCTCTGTCTATTCTGAGTAACACAGATCAACTCCAGCCTGACCAAATCAGTTAAATTCTTTATTATCCTATGGAGTGAACCAAATTATCTCTCAAGAAAACCTCTCTTCCAAGTGTATCCTTCCTCAGGTATTCTCCCTCAACCCTAGAGTACCATACAGAGTTTTATTTCATATAGTTACCCATTTATCATAGTTAATAATTCTTTATGTTAAATCTCTGTTCAACTTCCTGTGCGATTTCTGTCTCCTAATTGGACCCACGTTACTACGTCATGAATCTTCTTCCCTGTTGGGCACTTTCTTTCTTCTTTTGGGGACACCACACCATCTCCTTGCTCTCTTCTGTCTTTCCCCACTCCCTTCCCCTCTCTTCCTCCCTCTCTTTCTAAGATAAAATGAAGTCTAAACTTTTATATTTTAATTTTGGTCTAGAGAAATGCTTGTGTTGTGTGGAGCACCTGTGGAGCATTCCCACCCTAACATCTATATACATTGAAATTAAATAATATTAAATATAACTTAAACTTCAGTTTCTATGCCATCCTAGTCATGTTTCAAGTGCTAATTAAGCACATAGGATAATACGTTGGCCAGAGAAGAACTAGGACATTCTGGTCTTTGTAGGAACTTCTGTTGAAAATACCCAGTTTGTAGTTGGCAGGCAATTTAAAAATGTGTCATTTCTATTGTTAGAGGGCATTTTATCATTTACTTGAAATAAGAATACATTTTGGTTCAGTTTTTCCACTTTCACAAATTATTCATGAGAAAATACTTGTAATTATACATAAAATATATATTCTCACTTACTTATCATTTTATAATATATGAATACATAAGATTTATTTTTTAAAAATAAGTGATTCAAAATGGGAGATTAATTTAATAAATATAATCAAATAGAGTGAACTTATTAATTAAAATTAATTAAGTAGCATATTTTATAATGATATGCTGTATATTTATGGCATATAACAAATGAAGATATATGTTACAAAATACTATCTCCTGCACCATACTGCTTTCAAGTGTTTAAATGTGTCCTTAGAGCAGATTCCGGAAGAATAAATATTAAAATGCTGAAAATCATTAAATATATTTCTGTAGTTGGATTAAAGGTGATTATCTTTTTAATGTTTTTGTTAATTTTGCAGTTAAAAAATTTACCTAATGAACACATGCTATTTCTGAAATTAATGGGTTATATATAAAACTTGGTTACATTATCCACATAAAATGTATTTCTGGATATACAGACTGGAAAAAATTGTTTCTCACTAAAGAGAAATACTCATGAAATTTTTTTTGTCCGTATTTGTCACTGCAGTTACTTCTAGCTTCAGTGGCAAAAGTACCAGAATGGCGGATGTCACCTATAATGGTTAGTCCCTCGAGTAAAATTGAAACTTGATAAGTGAGAATAAAATTTAGAGAAAAGAAGCTTGTTACAGTTTATTAACTCACAAATCACAAACAAAATGTACTGTTTCATGGACTATTATATTTTACAGAGTTGCATAACCTTGGATTAATAGTTGCTCTGCTTCCTTGAAAGATGTTAGTTTACCCTTCTGATTTTAATTTCTGTTCCAATAAGTACTTTAGAAAATCTCTGTGCCTTTGGGGAAAAGCTGGCATCTGACCTTTGCTTTCATTTAAGCATAGCTTTGTCTCCTCACATATACTCAATTAAACCTTGTTCCCTTTCTCCTTTCCATTATTGTCGTCAATAACACTAGAAACTCCCATCTTCGTTTTTTCAGGTAATTGAATTGGTGAGTTATTTTCACATTAATCTGGATTTTTTTAATGAAACTTCCCCCAATGTAACTTCCAACCTTAATGCCTTTTATCTCTTTCCCATAATTAAACTGGACATGATTTCTTAGAATCTGGAAAGTGGAAGATTGGAAAAGTCTCATTGCTTCCCATGAGGTCGATGAGGTTTAGTATATTTTATTTTTGCCATTAAATCCCTACTTGTCTTCTTTTATACCCTTCTAAGAACCAGGAATTAATGAATAAGAGAATATTTTTCAAATATTTCTTCTTTGTGCATTCGCTTCTTCCAGGTGGAGTCTGTAGTAGACATAACACAAAAGGGAAATTCAAAAGGAATGTGTAAGCACAGGAATTTTATATTTTATACCAGTTATAAAATGTTTAAAACATATTCATGCAGTTAATTTAAGAACTTTTGAGGTATTATTGATACATAATAAATGTCCTTACATTGGTAGCTGGTTACTTCAGTTATTTAAATTTTGGTTCCTTGAAAAGTCATGTAATTCATTTTCATGTGGTCCTCCTTTCTTCAAAGACACTGCATTTACCATCTTATGATCTTTTAGGTGGGTAGCAAGAAAGAACAGCAAAGACAGAAAATAAAAAAACACAGTGTACAAACATGTAATTCATAGAAACATTTGAGAAAGCAGAAGTTGTGTAAGGCCTGGCAATGGTTAAGAAAGTCTCCATAGGAGGAAGGAATATGGCTAACTAGAAGCAGCTTTCACCAGAGGCTCCTGTTCAGAGAGAGATATTAGACAAAAGTGGACACAGTGAAGCCAAATATGGGGAACTGAGCTCAGAAAGAAGATAGACAAGTGCATATCATCTCTTCTGAGGCAAGCTGTGACTCCATTAGAAGATCCAAGGAAACAAATTCCAAGTACAAAGCTCATTGCCAAGAGGAAGAGAAACCCCCTACCCCAAGTGAGAGGATCACTGTGTGCTCCCTGTAAGCAAGCAGGGAATAAAAGACCTCCCATTCTACCCTGTGGGAGAGAGCCGCTAAACAAATGGGCCTCCTTCTCTAAGGAAGTCTGACTTGTAAGCCTAGACATCATCCTGCCCAGCATAAAATTGAACAAATATTTTACCAGCAATTCTGAACTCCCACTTCACCCTTCCCCACTCATCTGGTGATCTGAAGGTCTGCCCCCTGCAGAGCCCAGGGTGTTTGGCAATTCCCTGCGAGACCAGGGCATTGTGTGGGCCACTGGAAAGCAGTGCAGAAACAGTGACTGATTGGAAGAAAGGGGGAGCAGAAAGAGAGACAGGGAGGAGAGAGATATACCATGAAGGTAAGCAGTGGACGGAGGTGCTGACAACCTGTTCTGACTTTGGTGGGCATTTTCTGACTCAATTGCTCACCAGAGGAGGCTAGGCTCCATCCTCCTGGGTTTGGGATAAGAACTGCCTATGGATTTGTACTATTGGGGGCCTCTGGAGAACCTTTGAACTCTCCCAGTTGAGCAGTGGTTGTATTGCCAGAGACCATCTGATTAGAACTCTTAACCTGGACTGTCCACCCGGGACCCTATGATGTTAAATGGTATTTATTTTGTAGAGGGAAAGGACTTATTTTCCCCTCCAGCTGTCACTGGTGGACAGGGGCGGGGTGCTACAGTTGCTTTTATCTCTTGCCAGCTGAGATTTCAGCCTAATAGCCTGATTCATTAGGATTGAGTAGAGGCTGGCTGACTTTAGGACAGATCCAGCTTGCACAATCTCACCATGCAGGTCCTCAGAGTCTCGGTCTACAACTCTTCACCTTTGTAAGGCTATGAGGGAAAAGCCACAATCACAAGACCCAGGTAATTGGTAAATGACTGGTTAACGCCATTTCCTAGGGCCTGCAATCCAATCTTACCCTAATAGTTTGAATTGCCAAATTGCAGAAAATACTCATGGGGTGGAATTAGTGGAAAAACTCTGGCAACATGAATAATCAGAGTAGATTAACTCCCCAAAGGAATGACAAAGGAAATACAACAGGAGATGCCATTCGTAGACAAATGAATGGTTAAGAACCATTCTTAACCATTAACAGGCTGAATTGTCAGAAGTAGAATTCAGAAGGTGGGTGGCAAATAAGATGAATAGAATGGAGGAAAAGACGGAAAAAGAAATTCAAAGAGTAATTCAAAAGTTGTCTCAAGAAATTACTGAATTTAAAGACAAAGTCACTAAGGACATAATGAGAAAATATATGGCAGAGTTCAAGGAAGTGAAAAAGTTATTCAAGGAGCCTCAAAATACAGTAGAATCCCTCAGTAATAGATTTGAGTGGGCAGAAGAAATGATCTCAGAAATTGAAGACAAGGCCTTTGAACAATCCCAAGCATTCAAAGAGGCAGAAAAATAGAAAACAAGAACAGAATATTCTCTGAGAGAGTTGTGGGATCATTCCAAAACATCAAACATCCAACTTATAGGAATTCCTGAAGGAGAAGAGGGAAGCCCTAAAAGCACAAATGCTCTACTACAAGAGATTATGGATGAGAATTTTCCAAGCATTTCAAGATATAGAGAAATCAGATAGCAGATAGTTTCAGAACCCCAGAAAGACTCAATTCAAATAAAGCATCTCCTACACACATTATAACTAACTTTGCCAAAGTTAATATGAAAGAAAAAATCCTGTAAGCATCCAGACACAAGAAAAACATTATCTACAAAGAGAAAAATATTAGAATGACTGCAGATCGCTCAGCTGAAACTTTATCAAGCCAGAAGAGAATGGTCATCAACCTTTAATCTTCTAAATCAAAACAACATTTAGCCTAGGATCCTGTACCCAACTAAACTTAGTTTCATTTGTGATGGAGAAATCACATACTTTACTGAGGAATTTTGCCATAATGATGCAGGACAAGGCAGCTTTACAACCACTGCCTTGGCCCTGGCGGTGCTGATGCTGTGGCGGATGGTGAAACCAGCTTGCGAAGGACTGGACCAGTACGGAAGGGCCGCGCCTTGCTGTCTGCTCCACGTGCAAATCTGGTCAATATCATGTCAGTCTCCAGGGCCCGGGTCCTCATTGGACAGCTGGCTATAACTGATGAAGACCCGCCCCTAAGAAGTTCTGGCAAAACAAGTCCCTGGAACTATATAACCCCCTGAGCAGAGAGCTCAGGGGCAGACTTCGGCAGGACTTTGGAGAGAGAACAGCTAAGAAGCAGACCTCGGAGAGGGAACAGGAAGAGCCTTCTGTTCCCCTCCAGAAGCAGACCTCGACTAGAAGTCAGAGAAGGAACAGGAAGAGCTGCCTGTTCCCCTCCAGAAGCAGACCTCAGCTAGAACCCAGAGAGGGAACAGGAAGAGCTGCCTGTACTCCTCCAGAAGCAGACCTCGGCTAGACCTCGGAGAGGGAACAGGAAGAGCTGCCTGTTCCCCTCCAGAGCAGACCTCACCTAGACCCTGGAGAGGGAACAGGAAGAGCTGCCTGTTTCCCTCCAGAAGCAGACCTCGGCTGAACCTCAGAGAGGGAGCAGGAGAGTTTGCTCCCCTCCTGGGTCCTCTTGCCTGGAGGTTTAGTTCTTCCTCTACTTATAATTCTTTCCT